>JAHDVF020000770.1:0-106556 GCA_022606425.2 Lepidostoma basale
GTGCAAACTGATAATATACTGATAGATTTCTCCGACAGCGATAGCACAGATTGTTTTACCTACCACCGGCCACCAGAACCAATCTACCTCTGGTGACACCGGTGGGAAGAGCAATTAGTCTGCTAAATGCGGTCTCCTAGGAGATTGACGTTTTTCATATTAGTGAAGGTACGTTCAGGAGACAAATACTCTTGACTTTAGAAAGTATCTTGTCTTTCTAATGTCGAAACATCTCTAATGCGTTCCTGGTACTATGTTGTAATTTTATAATATTTTATCTGTACTCAATAGATGACTTAAACATTTTCCTGTTTGTAATGTCTTTTGAGTTAATAAACTGATTTGATTTGATTTAATATAGTGTAGTTCAAACTGGCAAAAGAAGGATGAAAGTAGAATAAATGCAGTAGAAATGAGATCTCTTAGACGAATGTGCGGATACTCCGTGTATGATAGTGTGTCGAATGAAAATATAAGAAGCGAATGCAGTGCAAATGATAGTGTTATGAACAAATTAGGATCATTAAGATGGTTTGGACACATGGAAACAATGAATGAAGAAATAATGGTAAAAAAAAGTACATGTTAACGATGTAAATGGAACTAGAAATAGAGGAAGACTGAGGAAAATGTAGCACGATCAAATATTGAATGTTGGCCACGTGAGAAGTCAGAGAAATCGACGCGCGTGCATGATACGATGTATGAATGTTGAGGAAGTGAGAGAAATATGTCAGTAATGAAAAGTGTGGTAGTCCATTCTTTCTGCCTACCCCTTCGGGGAGACGGCGTTCGTTAGTTCAAACTTCAACCTAAAGATGGCACCTGTGGTACATGACACAAGTTACAATATAAACATGATACATGTTACAATATACACTTAGATAATTAATTTATATAAAATAATAGAGAAAGATTTTTAATTTAAAACTGATTGGCGGCAGTACGTAATGCCATTGTCTGATATCAACAATACGGTTCCATAAAAATAAATATGAGTAACTAATACAACATTTTATAACAAACTAACCTGGTATTGCCGGCCGAGTAATCGTTTCTTTCTTGGAATCTATTGCCCCTTTGTTCATTTCTATTATTGTGATAATCTAAAACAAAACAAAACACATCAATAATACAAAGAGGATTGAGAATACGATGAAAATAATTTCATGAAAAAGAGTGGCGCGAGTCATACCATTATTCTTCTCGTAGCTTTCATCCTGTCTCTGGTTATCTCTCGGATAGTTTTGTGAATAACTGTTACTGCCCCTCCTATTATTATATCCCTGGGGCCGCTCATCGTACCTCTCTCCTCCGGGGGGTCTGTTATCTCTGTAATTCTGATTTGATTGTCCGGCATATCTGAAAATAAAATAATAATAAATATAAAAACTGATTGCAACTAAAAACACAATTCTTTATTTTCTATATTCATCTACATTTTATCAATTGCTCTTTTTAAATCGATTCAACCCAATTGCAATATAGACAACTTTAATAAATACAAGCCTACACGGACCTTAACACGTCACAGAACAGTGGTAAGGGGAGAAGCAAAACGGCGAACCCTTACCCAAGTCAGACCCTATACCGTTCAGTTTGAAGTAGGAGGGGATTTAGCCATCAGGGAAAGGTTCATCAGATCCTACTTGCATTAAAGCAAACGGTATAGGGCCTAACCTGGACCTCCCCTTACCACTGTCCCGGTCAGTACTCCACAGTCAAAGTGTTAACAAAAAATCCTTATAATTAATTATTTTAAATGTATTCATGGACTGACACCCCATTCAGAAGCACCATACCTTGATGTAAAGTATGTTACCCTGGTAAATGTTTCATTATTCGCAAAACCATTGTGAAATCCTAATGCTGATTGTCATTACCTAATAACAACACATTAACTGCCCTACATTCAGGTAACTTTCCGAGAAACATGCAAAACAAAATCTCTTTTTTTATTGCTAAATTTAATTATGCATCATATTTTTTTTAATTAAGAAACATCAAATATTCGACCGCATTCTTCCCCTGCCTCTTACAAAACGATCATGCTTGTGAAGACTTGTACTCAAGTGTTGTTAGCACACGCGTGTATTCCTAACAGCTTGTACATTGTAGGTACATTATTTCATCTCAAGCGCGTATGTGATACGGGATAGCGCAGAATGGTATAGTCAAAGTGTGCGTATCACGCACGTTCATATGCTTAGGGCGGTTAATATTCAAATTAAAATAATTTCTAAAGCGTTTGAATTCAATAATATCCACATCCGGTAGACGCTTTGCGCAGTATCTTTTCAATGCACAAACAAAACAACGAAATTGAATAATTTATAGTAGAATTTCTCACTAGTATTTTAGAAAACATGGTAGCATCCAAATGGTGAAAATAAAATTATCTTACCTTTCATTATTCCTTGGTTCCTCGTATTTATCTTTTTGGAATTTATTAGCTCCATTCCTTTCATAATTTTTATTCCCATCACCGTAACGGTTGTAGCTATTGTCCTGGTATTTATTCTGATATTCCCTCTCTTCTCTAGGCCTGTCTTCCCTCTCGTTCCTCTCCCGGCCATCCCTGGGGCGCTGCTCCCTTCCCTGCTCGGGGTGACGAGGGTGGTCGGGGAAGCGCGGTGGCGGGCGCGAGCCCCCGGCCTCAGCCCTCGCGGGATAATAAGCTGCCTGCTCCTCTCCCTTCTTCAAGTACTGGACGGGGGGATTTCTAGAAGGAGGATGCTTGTTTCTAGAATTTTCCGCTATTTCTCTGTTATCATCCCGACCATATACGCTGCAAGACAAATATTTAAAATTAATAATTAGTAGTAAAGTAAAATCAATAATTTATAATTGGTAGTTTTTTTAACCCATTTACTGTATACAAATTTTAGAATAACAATGTAGACGAACCCCGGGCAGACCACCAAAGGGATGGATCAACAACTGGGAGTCGACCTCATATGAAGCCAATTCCTCTTAAGAAATAAAGGCCTACACTAAGAAGAATGAGAAAGAAGATTCTTTTGATTCTCATGACTTATGATAGGTAGCTAGTCTATCACCATTTTTATTGTTATGTGAATTCTACAGACAAAAGACAATGTGAGATTTTTTTTTCACACTTTCACCGCTGGGATCAAACCCGCTGTGGCAGTCATAGGTGTTGCCATTCTGCCAAGGCCGTCGGTTTATATTATTTATACAATAATGAAAGTAGTTTTGGGAATCTAGTGCCGACCCTTATGTATGGAGTGGAGCAGAAGGATGAAAGTAGGATAAATGCCGTAGAAATGTGGTCACTAAGAAGAATGTGCGGAAAAACAATCTATGATAGAATATCTAATGATGAAGTAAGAAAGGAATGTAAGACGGATGAAAGCGTCTTGAATAAAATTAAAAAAGGGTCACTAAGATGGTTTGGACATATGGAACGAATGGATGAGGGAAGAATGGTCAAAAAGATATATACAAATAGTGTGAATGGAAAAAGAAGTCAAAAAAGGCCAAGGAAGACTTGGCATGACCAAATTAATCAAATATTGAAATGCGGCCATGTTCGAAGCAGGAACAATCGACAAGCATGCGTGCCACTGTGTATGAATGTGGAAGAGGCGCAAGAGTTGTGTCAGGATAAAACAGTTTGGCAGTCCATCCTCTCTGCCTAACTCTCCGGAAAGGACGCAATGGTTAGTTAGTTATGACAGTACCCATCTGCACTATGGGGGTTAAAGCAAAATAATTTTAGCGTATGTTTCAGTAATAAAAAAGTGTAATATCTAACATGTTACGCGGGTGTTCCCTGCGTTCGATTCTGTTCCGGGGAGGCTCTTCCTCAGAAGAGATCTTCTCCACGCTGGTGGGGCGGCGCTGCTCCCGACCCGACATGCAGACGCTGCGCATCTTGTGGCTCGGTGCCACCTTCACCGCCACCTCTCTTTCACTGCTCACAGACACTTTCTCTAAAAAAGAAGAGGGAAAAAAATGAAATAAATAAAAAGAGAACCCAGTCAAAGTAGTGGTGGTTAACTGCAAAGCAATCTGTATAATTCAGGAGGAGATTTATTTTGAGTATTGTATTTGATAAACCGCCCTACCTATTTGAACGTACGTGATTCGTTCACTTTGACTGTACCGTTCTACGATATCCCGTATCACGTACTGGCTTGAGAAAAAGTAATGTACCTAAAATGTACAAAGTCTTAGGGATACGCGTGTGTGCCATCAAAACTTGAGCACAAGTCTTCATAAATATGATAGTTTTACAAAGGGCAGGCGAAGTGTGTGGCCGAGTATTCGACGTTTCGTAATTTAAAATAATAAAATTAGTATATAATTCAATTTCATTAATAAAAAACCTGCTTGTTTTTTGCATGTTTCTCAGAAAATAACCCAAAGGTACGGCGGTTAAAATTGAGAATTTGAAAATCAGAAAAAGTCTATAAAAAAAAGGTAAAATGATTTTTTCTTAGGTTAAATCATAGGGATTGGTATGCAGTAAAATGCAACATTTTTGCTGGTTCTTGGGATGCCACTTGGGCCTAAAGGCCTTAGTGTGGTAGTTTCCTGTTGCTTTCCACATTATTGTATTTGATTAATGTGTGGTAAATCTGTTCATGATAGAGTGTCAAATACAAATGTCAAACTAAGTGAATAAAAGTGTTATGAACAATTTAATAAAAATCATTAAGATGGTTTAGAAACATGGAAAAACTTAATGAACATAAATGGAGTTCTACTGTATTTAAAACGATCATATTTTTAATTAAATTAAAAAGAAAAAGGAATCATCATGAACTTAAAGCACAGGAAACTGGAATGCTTTAGATCCTAGGTTCTCAAAGTGGACGATAACGCCCCCTTGTGGGCGTTTGAGACTTTCCGGGGGGCAGTAGAAGACCCAGAAAAAATAGAGCGAAAAAAAAAATAGTCTAAAAAGACAAAAAAAAAAACACGCTAATCACGTAACTAACTAACTAACCATCACGCCGTCTCCCCGGAGGGGTGGGCAGAATGAATGGGACGCCACACTGTTCTGTCCTGACATACTTCTCTCGCTTCGTCTACATTCATACATCTTGTCATGCACGCACGTCGATTTCTTCGACTCCTAATTATGTAGGTACTAATAAAGCAAATTAAACTTAAATATTGGTTTATTTTGTTATTGTATGTATTGTAATCATTTTTCCATATTTCGATAGTTCGGAAGTGGCTAAAAATTTAACTGAAAGATTCCTTTACACTCAGATCTACATAAAATTGTATGATATTAAAAAAATATGCGAGAGATAATATGTGTTTCTACATATTTGGAATAACTTTTATAGGAGGGGGGGCGTTGAACGTTTATTTTTCTTGTAAAGGGCGTGGTGGCCCAGAAAAGATTGGAAACCTATGCTTTAGACACATTATCAGAAACGATAAATACAAAGTGCCACAACTGATTGCTGGATATTTTACAGCATAACTATTTTGCTGTTAAAACTGCTGTATAAAAAGTAAAAATAGCCATGATGTTGTCCAACCGTCGATAGGATAGGAACAATATGTTAAAAAAGCATTCTTAAATTATCAAAAACTTCTTTCTCAAAATTTTCTAGAAGTTTTATTACAGTTTATGGGACGGACATGTTTTGCCTTTCTAAGGTATTATCAAATGTCCTTTGATTATCAAATGTCATTTAATAAATCCTAAGAAAAGTGATACATGTCAATCCCATAAACGATAATATTTTTTTTACATACCTAACTAATGTAGAGCGGAAGAAGGCATTATGAACAAAATTATGAAAGGATCGCTGTAATGGTTCGGACATATGGAACGCATGGATGGTGAAAGAATGGTTGAGAAAGTATACATTAATTATGTAAATGGAGTATGGAGTCGAGGCAGACCGAGGAAAACATAGCATGACCAAATTAATCAAATTTTAAAAGTTGGTCATGTTAGAAGTCGGAGGA
This sequence comes from Lepidostoma basale, assembly GCA_022606425.2. NCBI lineage: Eukaryota > Metazoa > Arthropoda > Insecta > Trichoptera > Lepidostomatidae > Lepidostoma > Lepidostoma basale. The sequence goes on from JAHDVF020000770.1 coordinate 5,959, forward strand.
ATCGACGTGCGTGTATGACTCGCTGTATGAATGTGGAGGAAGCTAGGGTTGCTAGGATAGAGTAGTGTGGCGGTCCATTCTCTCTGCCTACCCCTGCGGAGAAACGGCATGATGGTTTGTTTGTTTAACTAACTAACTAACCATTACACCGTCTCACCAAATGGCTAGGCAGAAATAATAAAAAATAACTGCAACACTTTTCTTTCCTGACATTTATCTCGCGTCCTCAACATTCATACATCGTGTCATGAACGCGTGTCGATTTCTCCGGCTCATCACGTGGCCGACATTCAATATTTAATTTATTTGATTCTTCTTCCTCTATTACTAGTTCCATTTACATCGTTAACATATACTTTTTTTACCATTCTTTCCATGTGTCAAACCATCTTAATGATCCTTTCATTATTTTGTTCATAACACTATCATTTTAACAAAAAAATTACAATACTAACTAACCATCACGCCACTTCTCCGGAGTGGTAAGCAGAGGATGGATCGCCACATTGTTCCATCCTGACATTACTCTCGCGCCCCTCCAACATTTACACATCTTGACATGCACAATCATCGATTGTTCCTACTTTGAACATGGCTGCCTTTCAGTAATTGATTAATTTGGTCATGCCATGTCTTCGTTGGCCTTCCTCAACCTTTCTTCTCTCATCCATTCGTTCCATACGTCCAAAACATCTTAGTGACCCATTCTTGATTTTATTTATCACGCATTCATCTGCCTTACATTCCTTTCTTACTTCATCATTAGATATTCTATCATACATTGTTTTTCTGCGCATTCTTCTTAGAGATCTATGGCATTTATTCTACTTTCACCCTTCTTCTGCCCAACTCCAAGCTTCACTTCCGTACATAAGGGTCGGCACTAAAACTCCATTGTGCACTGCCATCTTTGCTTCAATCGAAATATTTCTATTTGCTGTGATGACTTTGAGTGCACCATTTATTTTGTTTCCAGCTCCAACCCTTCTTCCGATATCTTTCCCCATTCTTCCATCTCTTGTTAATATATATTCAATATATATATTATTTTTAAATGTGTAATCGAGGAATACTAAAGATGTGAAATGAAATTTATTTATATTCATTGAAACAACAACAACAAACCATTACGCCATTTCGCCGCAGGGGTAGGCAGAGAGAATGGACTGCCACACTACTCTATCTTGACATACCTCTCAAGTTTCCTCCACATTCGTACATCGAGTCATTCATGCACGTCGATTCTTCCGGCTTCTGACATGACCAACCTTTAATATTTAATCAATTTGGTCATGCCATGTTTTCCTTGGTCTACCTCGACTCCTTACTCCATTTACATCGTTAACGTATATTTTTTAACCATTCTTTCTTCACCCATGCACTCCATATGTCCGAACCAACGCAGCGATCCCTTCATAATTTTGTTCATAATACCTTCTTTCGCTCTACATTCCTTTCTAATATCAGCATTTGAGATTCTGTCGTACATCGTTCTACCACACACACGTCATCTCTACCGCATTTATTCAGCTCTCATATCTCTTCTGCCAGTTCCATGCTTCGCTTCCATACATAAGGGTTGGGACCAGAACTCCACTGTGAACGGCCATTTCACAATGAAGTTGATATTAGAGTTATTAGAAATCACACCGCAACCCATCACACCGCGTCTCCCGCGGGGGGTAAAAAGAGAAGGATGAAGTGCCGCATCATTAAAAGTGTGACAGTTCATTCTTTCTGCCTACCCTTTCGGGGACGGCGTGATGGTTAGTTAGTTAGAAAAATGTATACTAGCTTCACAGCATCGGTACAAGAAGGTCAAATTGCTTTGAACTAGAGTGTAGAGTAAAATAAATTATAACAGTATTTCATCACTCAAGGCCCTAGAGAAGACATAAAGGCCCCAGGTTTCTTTTTTCGGGATTTCTTTTGGGAATGCTCGGAACCAATTCTCTACAGCTTCGAAGAGATGGACATCTAATTATCCATTTCTTTAGATTAATTAGGGGATACTTCGAGAACTCGGCCGTACTGGAGGGTGTTCGGCTTTTTGTCCCCGATAGATATCTCCGACAGCGACAGCACAGATTGTTTTACCTACCGGCCGCCAGAACCAATCTGCCTCTGGTGACGAGGAAGAGCAATTAGTCTGCTGAACGCGGTCTCCTCGGAGATCGACGTCTTTCATGTTAGTGAAAGTACGTTCAGAAGGCAAATACTACTTAATTCTGGAGAGTATCCTGTCTTCCTAATGTTGAACCATCTCTTATGCGTTTCTGGTAGTATATTATTTATAATATATTATTTTACCTGTTCTCAATAGATGCCTTAAAAATAAATTTTGTAATGTCTGTTGATGAAATAAACTGATTTGATTTGATTTGATAAAAAAAAAATAAAAAAGGTCTGAAGGAGCTAGATGCCTACCAGTGAAATAGCTAGTGCCAAGTGATAAAAAAAGTCCAACCCCAATAAATGGGGAGGGGAGAGGAGAAAGAAGAAAAAATGACAAAATTCCTCATGTATTATGTATTTCAGATATATGTCTAAAAGATTTGATCTCCGGCATGTTGGAAATCCACCTTATCTATTAAAAACCTGAATATCACAACAAAAATACCTGCCTTTTTTCGCATAGAATAAAATAAATTTCCACCATTAAAATCTTTTGATAAGATGATTACATTGAGGTTATAAATATTTTCGGCGTTCAAATACATGGTAATAAATTATCTCTCCAATGAAAAATATCGTGAATTACGGAAATAAATAAATGTCGTTAACACCACAAATAATATTTAGATTTCAGATCATTAATCTTATTTATACTGGAATGACGTGAGCTCTCATTTAAACTGTCGAAAAAAATCTTAGAGAACCAGCATAAATAAACAAGGTGGAACGTTATAAATAGACGCATATTTTTGGAATCTAACCAACCTGCATAAGCGTCATCGGACTCCTGCCTGCGCTTTTTAGAGTGCTTCCCGGAGTGCCTATGCCGGTGTTTATGCCTCTTCTTCACGATCACGGGGCTGTCTTCTTCAGTAGCGTCAGAACTACCATCTTCTGAATCGCTATCGCTATCCTCCGAGCTGACGTCCTTGCGTTTCTTCTTAGAATGCTTGCGTTTTTTCTTCTTGTGTTTTCTTTTCTTGTGAGATTCCTTATCGGTATCTTCCGATTCGGATTCAGAACTTGTATCGCGTTTTTTTCTGCGCTTCTTTGATTTCTTGGGTCCTTCGTCACTGGAAGCAAACAAATCGGAATCGGATTTCCTTTTCGAAGCCGCCCAATGTTGTTCAGGTTCATCGGAATCGTCTTCACTGTAATCTTTACGCGAGCGCTTGGTTTTCATGGTGAAAATTAGAATGCAATATGTATTAAAATAACACGAAAATATCTAATACATTAATTTCGTCACGATCACTAATCGTTAACCGATTTTAAATAACCACGATACAGACAGCCAACCAAGCGCGACGCTCAAATCACAATTGACAAATAGAATAGAAATGGCGAAGCGAAAGCAGGAAGATGTACCATAGATATTTTTCCAATACTAAACGTAATTGGAGTACCATAAACTAAAATATATGGTGAAGAATTTCGTTCTTACCGCGGGAAAACAATATTTTTAAAATAATGAACTAGATTTCCAGCACATTGCACGATTTATCAGATCGGTTCTAATCAAACGAAAAATTAATGTAGAGTCCTGGAAATTACATTATAACGACAAGATGGCATTGGTAGAGCCCACAGGACTTTTTCTATCACTTCTGACACATTTCATTCGTTAATGTATTGCATGGGATAGTATTTTTTGTTTGAATACTAACGTGAAACAAAATCAAAACAATAATTCATACAGACCCATTTCACTTAATTTATTTTTTATTCGTCACTACCCTTAAATATGACAAATTATTTCTTCGTCTTTTTCTTCTTGTGCCATATCAGGTTTCTCCAATGTTGGCAATTATTTTTATATTTTGCGCCATCCGGAATAACTTGAATTTGTTTTAGATATACAAATGTAAAATATAAAAGAACAGATAGTGCGTTCCTAAAGCATCTCCCAGACACCCTCCGGACAGTCAGTTTTAATGCTCATCGTTAAAAGATCAGTAATTCTGTAAATGTATTAGTGATATACTATATATAATATAAAAGTCGACCCAAAAAAGCTAAGATTGCAAAAGACCATGATACATATGACCCGGCTGTCGTATACCGCAATATTGAAACACCAATAAGAAAATATGTTTTTATAGATGAAAAAAATAAAACCTTCAATATATGAGGGTGAAAGCTTGAAGATGTAAATATAAATTAATCGTTTCAAAGAGAAGTTCTGTGAACTTCAAGCCCTCATCGATCAACATTACCGATGCACCGTGGTAATTTTTTTTTAGTCATTTGGAGTTAGATATTTTGTTAATAGGTATCTTACTCTTTAAGAGCTATGGCCTCCATGTCCCTCTGCATATTCGTCAGCCAGGTGGTCTTCCTTTCCATCTCTTCTTAGTAGCTATGGAATACATTTTCACGATATGCATCAAAGTGATACTGTTATGTATTGTATTTAATGACGCATTACTAATTAAAATCATCAAGTACATAAAATGTTTAAAAAATATATATGTGATTCTTGACAAATGTGGAAATATAGTAATATGTAGAACGATTAAAATAAGTTTTCATTGATAAATTATATCACATAAGTCATACCGATGCTTTTAATATGAACAATCGAAATTTTTGGGGTGCAAGGGGAAATATCAGTATACCTGCCCAAATGTCAACCTCACCTGCCCGTGGTGCACCCTGCTAATTAACAAACGAGACCCTGGCGACCGAAGAGATGGCGGGATAACCATCTAGACAACTACTTGTACAAATGAACACCGGTGACGCACAGTGGGCTGAAAATGAAGCTTTATAGACTTAGCGTCACTCGAAAATCAAGTATCTAATTTTGAAAAAAAAAATATGCCTGCGTATTTCTTTACTAAATAGAAATGTTTTATGCCAAGTGACTTTTTTTGATAAATCTATTATTTAATAAGTTATTAGCGATTTTCTTTTTTTATGTATGGAGATAAACAGTTTTTTTAAATTTTTTTCCTTATTCTTAAAATATCTTAAAAAATTGCTTTCTGAATCATAAAATTCATCAAAACAGCTATATCCGCGATCACCAACCCGCCTGCCCAGCGTGGTGATTAGGGCAAAACCTCCCAAACCAAAAATGATTAACACACCAACAAAATGGCCCCTAGTTCCCGGTAGCCCTTCTATTCCTGGTCAAGGTAGCGACCACGGTAACGGTAGGGTAGGGGGTGCGAAGAATCCCCAGGTTATAGCCGGCTACCAACAACGACGACTACATCTGGCAACTTTCAACGGACGAACGCTGAGATTAAATGAACACATTGAGGCACTCGAGGTGGAACTGAGTAAGATAAAGTGGCACATTCTGGGACTATCAGAAGTCCGTAGAGAAGGAGAAGATACGATGACCCTTGACTCTGGCCATCTATTCTACTATCGAGAGGGAGGCGAACAACTCTCCCAAGGCGGCGTTGGTTTCCTGATCAACAAAGCCCTGATCAATAATGTAGTGGAGGTGAGCAGTGTGTCGGGCCGCGTGGCATACCTGATCCTCAAATTAACGGATAGATACTCTCTAAAGATCATACAAGTATATGCACCTCAAAGTAAATATCCGGATGAGGATGTAGAGGCCTTCTATGAAGACGTCACACGGGCCCTAGATAACACCACCAAAACCCACTTTAGTGTTGTTATGGGAGATTTCAACGCCAAAATGGGAATACAGAAGTTTGATGAATCGTGGATCGGACCATACGGTATTGGTAACAAAAATTCGAGGGGACAAATGCTAGCAAATTTTTTGGAGCTACGGAAACTATTTCTGATCAATTCTTTCTTCAAGAAGAAGCCCCAAAGGCGATGGACCTGGCATAATGCTGACAAAGTTACCAAAAATGAGATCGACTTCATCATTGCGGACAAGAGACACATAGTTGAAGACGTCACGGTTATCAACAGATTTAAAACCGGAAGTGATCACCATCTAGTAAGAGCCTCCATAAATATCAACTATAAAATCGAGAGAACTCGCCTGATGAGATCAACTATCCGCCCAAATCTGCTGGAAGCCAATGTGAGCTCCGATAACTTCCAACTAGAACTTAAAAACCAATTTGACGCGTTGGAGGCTACCGAAAATGTTGACGAGGAGAACACATGTATAACAAAAATCCTATACGAAACCGGACGTAAACCGTTACCTCCAAACCAGAGTTACTCGCGGAAGTTGAAAAATACTATGGACGTCTCTACTCTAAACACGCTACAAGGCCTGTACTACATGACGAAGATGGTGATCCCAGAGCTAAAATAACCCGCCACCATACTGACGATCTCCCAGAGATAAACATAGATGAAATTGAGATGGCCCTGAGACAGCTGAAAAACAACAAGGCACCAGGAGAGGATGGAATCACCACAGAAATTCTAAAAGCCGGAGGACTCCCAATTCTATGCGCACTACAAAAAAATGTTTAATTCCGTACTGCGTAAGGAATGCACACCGAAAGCGTGGAGCGAAAGTATCGTGGTCCTCTTTTTCAAAAAAGGAGATAAGACTTTGTTAAAAAACTAAAGGCCGATCTCACTCCTAAGCCACGTTTATAAGTTGTTCTCAAGGGTCATAACAAACCGTCTTTCCCGCAGATTTGACGATTTCCAACCCCCGGAGCAGGCTGGGTTCAGAGCGAACTTCAGCACCATAGATCACATCCATACAGTTAGGCAGATTATCTAGAAAACAGAAGAATATAATCGACCCCTATGCCTTGCCTTTGTGGACTATGAGAAGGCCTTCGACTCTGTCGAGACCTGGGCTGTTCTGGAGTCTCTACAGCGAAACCAGATTGATTTGAATTACGTACAGGTGTTGAAATGCCTCTATAATAACGCCACAATGTCCGTGCAAGTCCAAAACCAGAAGACCAAACCGATTGAGATGCAACGGGGAGTCAGACAAGGAGATGTGATATCTCCGAAGCTGTTCACTTGTGCTTTGGAAGATATATTTAAAACTTTGCACTGGTCTGAACGTGGCCTCAACATAAATGGCGAATACATTTCTCACCTTCGTTTTGCGGATGACATTGTTATTCTGGCGGAATTTGTTGGGGAGCTAGAAGGCATGCTAGATGAACTGAACACTGCATCCAGACGAGTGGGTCTCGGGATGAATTTGGACAAGACGAAAGTCATGTATAATGAACATATTATCCCGGGATCAGTAACGGGTAACATATTATCGGGTAACATATCAGTAACATATTATCCCGGGATCGGCTCTCGAAGTGGTACAAGAATACACATATCTTGGCCAAATCATACAATTAGGACGAAACAATTTCGAGAAAGTAGCCGACCGAAGAATTCAGTTGGGTTGGGCGGCCTTTGGGAAATTACGTCATGTTTTCACTTCCAAAATACCACAATGCCTCAAGACTAAAGTCTTCAACCAGTGCGTTTTGCCAGTCATGACGTACGGAGCCGAGACGTGGACATTGACAAAAGGTCTAGTCTACAGATTCAAGGTTGCCCAGCGCGCCATGGAAAGAGCCATGCTTGGAATAACCTTGAGGGACAGATTTAGAAACGAATTTATTCGACAACAAACCAAGGTGACTGAGGTGGCTCTACGGACAAGCGGACTGAAGTGGCGGTGGGCTGGTCATATCTGTCGGAGAACCGACAACCGATGGGGAAGACGGGTTCTGGAGTGGAGACCGCGTACAGGATTCCGTAGAGTTGGACGTCCCCCTGCCCGCTGGACCGACGATCTGAAGAGGATTGCTGGACATGGATGGATGGGAGCGGCAATGGATAGGGGGCGGTGGCGGGCTTTGGGAGAGGCCTACATTCAGCAGTGGATGACAGACGGCTGATGATGATGATGATGAATCGAAATTTAAAAAAAAATAGTCGAAGCAACCCTTTGGCGTAAATGAAACTATAATGTGACTTTACTTTTTTTATTCCGTTAATTTTATTATTTTTAAATCTTTAAAATATTTTATTTGTCTTAGTTTAACTTTGATTTCGATTCATATTAGTCTGTACTTTTGATTCTTCTAATCATTCATATTTGTGGTAGCATGTAATTGGCCTTATTTCATTGTTTTTATTTATGTAAAACACTCGCTGTTTGTTACCGTAAATAAATAAATAAATAAACATGTGTATTTATACATTATACATATAAAACGATTTACTAATAACTTTTGTTTATTTTAGTAATATGCCTTAAAACATATTAAAGTTAAAACACGAATCGTATTTACGTTTGTCGAAAAACAAACAATAGTTAAGTCAGTCAGTATGAGACATGTTTAAATATTTTCTATGTGTTATTTCAAGATGACTAAAACCAACCTTATTTAGAACAAGAAAAGGATAACGCTCTCACTAAGGACACATTTCTTCAATTGAATTTGACCATCTTTATGGTGTAATTATTTTAGGCGTACTTCAACTTTTTTTTTATCCTTATTAAACAAATATGATAATAATAAATTCAAATGATGTGTCCGGGACATTTCCTCCTGATAGGTTTAATGAAATGATAGTATTTGTCGGCTTTATAAAATATTTAAATACATTTTTACGACATATCAACATATCGACATATTACTTCTTCTTAGCAAATGAAGCTCTCTTTATTAGTAGTGTAACATAAACGAAAAAAAAAATGTTCATATGCATTTTGAAAAGTAATTGAATTAGATTATTTTAATCATACAATAAAAATGGACTTCGGAATATGAAATCAAATATCACAATATATATGAATTTGATGTTTACTTACAATAATGATAATAACACAAATTGCTTTCGTATTTTATAATTCACGTATTTACTCAAGGAAATAATTTGCTATGCATATTATTTCCTATCGGTCGATACCGTGCAAATGTTTGTGAAGTGCAGTTTCTTTATTAGATGAAAAGATTAAGCTTCGTTATTAAAGTAATTCGCAAATGCATGATAATCAAGTATATAATATATATTACACACACACACACATATATATATATATATATATATATATATATATATATATATATATATATATATATATATATATATATATATATATATATATATATATATATATATATATATATATATATATATATATATATATATATATATATATATATATATATATATATATATATATATATATATATATATATATATATATATATATATATATATATATATATATATATATATATATATATATATATATATATATATATATATATATATATATATATATATATATATATATATATAATATATATATATATATATAAAAGTGTAACAGTGCAAAGTGAGACATTTCGCATCCCCTAAGCGAATACAAAATGTGTGCGCCACATGTTATGCTGGTCAGGGCGGCAAGGCGGCCTTTTTAGTGGACCCGGCTAAGCATAATACGAGTGAATATTTATGGGGGTGCTGTAAAAGACACGCTTAAATCTGCTTCGATGTGCGCTATCCACAAACACTACGCAAAGGAAGATTTATTGTTATTATCAGTCGGAAGTAGAATCAGTGAAATTGACCAAAACATCGTCAACATCCTAATATCTCTTAATATTCTTCGTCAACCTGATGAAGATGTTAAGAAGATAAGACACAGAGGATGTCGTGCTGGCAGGAAAGTGAAACGACCACCTCTCGCCGTATCAAGTGCAGAATCGACGAAAGGGAACCGGGTATCAGACTCTTTCCGGGAGAAACACATTGGAATTGGAAGCTGGAATGCTCGGTCAATTAGAAATAAGGAAGATGAAATAGATAATATCTTCAAAACGCAAAACCTACATCTATTCACCCTAACAGAAACGTGGCACGAAAGCTCCGATTCTATATGTCTAAAAAATATGCAAGCTCTTGGTTATGTGACGGTAGATGAAGCGAGACCCATAAGAAAAGAAAAATCAAGGGATAACCTTAATTTTACAAACCATGGTGGTATTGTCACCATCGCCCGGCAAGGCTTGCATATTGAGAGAATTAAAATCGGAGTTTTCGAGACGTTTGAACATCTTGGGTGTCGCGTGTCATCGGGAAGATCATCTTTCACCCTTATCACTATTTACCGACCAGGATCTAAATCAACCTGCGTTAAATTTTACGAAGAATTCTCGGAACTGCTACAATTCGCGGCCAGCCTCTCTGAACATTGGATGATTGTTGGAGACATCAATATCCGATTAGAGAGAACCTCATCGTCTAGTGATAAATTCCTAGACATGATGGAATGCTATGGGTCCAAGCAATGGGTTACCGAGCCAACACATACCGCAGGTGGATTACTGGATATCCTCATCTCCAACAAAAATGCTGTTAACACTCCGGCAAGTGTTATAGATATTGGACTCTCGGACCACAAAATGATTCGTACGGAGATCCCTTTCCATCCACCACGACCCGTGTTTCAAACTTTCACTTCACGTACATGGCGCTCTTTCAATTTTGAAAAATTTGAAAGAGACTTGATGAACTCACATGTTTGTGAAAAATATAATAACAATACCCTCGAAATGTCATTAGATGAATTAGTTCAAACCTACTACAATGTTTTTACTTCTCTTCTCGACAAGCATGCTCCACTTTCGACAAAAACACTCCGGGTGCGAGTGTCTAATGCATGGTTTGATGAAGAATGTCGTAGAAACAAGAGACTAATGCGTAGGTTTGAACGCATGTACCGAAACACAGGCCTAAGCTCTTCAAGAGAAGCCTGGGTGAGATCGCAGAATTCTTTTAGAGACCTGATCAAGAAGAAAAGATCGGAGTACTGGAAATGTAAAATTGAATCGGAAAAGGAAAATCCCCGACATCTATGGAATTCCGTTAAATCAGTACTCGGAAATAATCAACAAGAAAAGGCCTCTACCAAGTTATCTCCTCAGGACTTCGCCCAATTCTTTGAAGATAAAATCGCTGTGATTCGTGCAACGACTTCATCTACAACACCACCAACTTTCACGACATATGAGGGAAAACTTCTAACTAAATTTAATATCACAACACCTCAAGAAGTGATTAAACTTATCTTAAACGCACCTAATAAACAGTGTTCGCTTGATCCGATTCCGACATGGCTTCTCAAGAGATGCTGTCACCATGTTGCTCCATTTTTAGTCAATATTTTTAACAAATCTCTTCTAACAGGACAAGTCCCCTTTTTGCTCAAGAAAGCTATTGTTTCTCCCATATTAAAAAAACCTCAACTAGATTCCGAAAATCTTAGTAACTTCCGGCCCGTCTCAAATCTACCTTTCATCTCTAAAGTTCTTGAAAAAATTGTAGCCTCCCAAATTTCTAATCACCTTTCGACAAATAATATTTTGTCTAAATTACAATCCGCCTACAGACGTTTCCATTCAACGGAGACGGGATTGCTTAGAATCATGTCAGATTTAGTACTGGCAAACGAATCGGGCAAATTGGCACTGCTCTCCCTTCTGGACATGAGCGCTGCGTTTGACACAATTGATCACTCATATCTTATCCAACGATTAGCGATCACGTATGGTTTTAGAGGTAATGCCATAGACTGGCTAAATTCATATCTGTCGGATCGTTCACAAGCTGTGCAGCTAGCAGGTAAAAAATCCTCATTTACTAATATCCAATCTGGTGTGCCACAAGGCTCTGTTTTAGGACCCCTTTTATTTATCATGTTTACAAATGACGTTGCCAAAATAATAGAATCCTTTGGCCTCCTCTCACATTGCTATGCTGATGATCAGCAACTTTATTTTTTCTGCAACCCTGATGACACCAAACATCTTACGTCAATAACTGTCAACTGCATTGATGCCATATCCAGATGGATGGCATCAAACAAACTTAAACTAAATCCATCCAAAACGGAATTTCTCTGGACTTCTTCCGCAAAGCGCCAACATCTTATCGATCATTCCTCAATTTCAACAGCTGACAATGATATCGTTCCCAAAAACTCCACAAAGCTTCTTGGTGTTTATCTTGACGCAAATCTGTCTCTAAAATCCCAAATTAATAACACGGTCAGCGCTAGTTTCTTCCACCTAAGACGATTAAAATCCGTCAAAAGGAGTATTCCCCACGACACTTTCAAAACTCTTGTAAATTCCTTCGTTGTGTCACGACTTGATTATTGTAATGGAATTTATGCAAACATTCCAAAACAACAAATAAACAAACTTCAATCTGCGTTCAATGCAGCAGCAAGGCTCATTAAAGGCATTCCAAAAAGTCTCATATAACACAACATCTCAAAGAACTTCACTGGCTTAAAAGTCCAGAAAGAATCCAGTATAAACTCTGCTGGACAGTCTTCAAAGCGCTACATGGAATGGCACCAAGTTATATATCTGAACTCTGTATAACGGACAGCCTAAATTCACGGAAATCCACACTTCGCTCGGCGAACTCCTCAGCAATAGGAAGATTAGTTGAGCCGAAGCGTTGCCCCAGTACAAATTTCGGGGATCGAGCGTTCGCGGTAGCCGGTCCATCAGCTTGGAACAATCTCCCTTCACACCTTAGATGCATAAATGATCCGACAGATTTCAGATCTAAATTGAAAACCCATCTTTTTCATATTTCATACCCAATTTAAACATTTATACTTTGTTCTACTATACTTTCAAACCGATCGTTTTTAAAGCGGTCACATTTAGATTTTTAAGATTTAAAACACGTCTTAATGCGCCCTTGAGGTGATTACATCACAAAAACGGCGCTTTAAAAGTTAGCATATTATTATTATTATTATATATATATATATATATATATATATATATATATATATATATATATATATATATATATATATATATATATATATATATATATATATATATATATATATATATATATATATATATATACTATATATATATATATATATATATATATATATATATATATATATATATATATATATATATATATATATATATATATATATATATATATATATATATATATATATATATATATATATATATATATATATATATATATATATATATATATATATGTGTGTGTGTGTGTGTGTGTGTATGTGTGTGTCGTATTTTTATAACACTGCGTTCTTTTATGTATCCCTTACTCTATTATGAGAGTCGATATGAATGTGATACACATTTGAATTGTACACAATTTCCGACTTTCTTTCTAATAATAAAATAATAAATTGTATTCCAATCTGATCATGAAACTATTATTTTGAGTCCAAGGTTAACCACTCCTGACATTTTCTGGGTACGTAGCCGCATTACGTAGGTAGGTTATTCGAGTTAATTTGTCGGTGTTCGAATTCGCGCCATTCGACATCCGCCACTGACAAAATGAGAACGCGCCGCTGCTTGTTTCTCATCACGGGTGAAAATTTTTCTAATGTTTCCGACCCTGACGGTACACGTACTTTCGATTCTGAAATTTTGACAGGTGACGGGTGAGATTTTATTGTTTACTAGTTTTTTAAAAAGTGAAATTATATTTTCAACAACGTATTTCGTCCATTCAAATTGACGTGCACATAAAAATATTCATGAATCAAGTGTTACATTATGTATATTTTTAAATAAACCGTTTATTATTTTGATTGATTTGTGTCGGACCCTGTGTAACCTATAAAATATAAAACTAGTGTAAAGTGTAGTTTCGTCTGTTTTATTAGAGAAATAATGGCCACTCGCAAAAGAAGTGGCTCTGGCTCCAAGAGGCAATTGAAAGAAAAGGTTGTGCAGATCTACGAATCATTTTTCAGAGGGGAGGACCTGACGTCGAATAATCCTACCTTTTGGGACGAGTTGTTTTTGTTAAAGCCGAAAGTTGCGCAACTTGAAGCCGAAATACAGAAACTTACCCCGGAACAGATAAGCAGCTTGAAAGAAAATATTAACCTTCTGTTTTCAAAATGTGTCGACACTCTCGGGCAGGAACACCAGTTGAGGTTAGACCACGAATTTATTAATTTATTTATCACTTAAGGCTGTACCAGTAATATAACAATTAAAAAAAACAACACTCTTATTACCATCATGTCGTTCTGTCTACTAAATTTAATGAAACTTGTGTGGATTGAATTCACACTTGAATCAATAATGTAGAAGCTATAGACAAAATAAATAAAACATTTTTTATTTCAGTTAGAACTGCTGTGTAAAAGTTTTAGAATCGAGAACTGCGTTATAAATTTCTAAATTGTGAATTTCATTTGTTTCTTTTTCCACTCATCATTGTCAATTTTTATCATACCTGAATCTCAAGCATATACCAGCCATATTGGTGATAGAAGCTTGTAAAATTTGTCATGTTTTAGATTGATTTTGATTGTAATCATGAATATTATTATTTTAAAAGTATAAATATAAGTTCTTGTTAATAATATTTGTGTTTATATGCCATACATTCTTTTTGAATAAATATTAAAACTTTGTTTTGATTACAATACTTCAATTAACTTTTAAGCACATGGTTGTCATCCTTCCACAGTGTAAATTTTTCAATTCTATAGTATCTTGGATCTGTTGGCTTATTGGATTGAGACTTGTCTATCCAAATGATGGTAACACTGCAGTAAAACAAAATCATTTCTTATATAATAAACAAAAAGAAATGGAGGGATGTCTGGTGGTAGGAGTAATTGATTTTAAATAAGGATTGTGGGGAAATTTCAGTTATTTTTAGTTAGTTATTTATAAAGTTTTCTTTATTTTTAAATAGCTTCGATTTTCTTATTTCATTTAATATATATATATAAAATATATATTGGTGAATTTTCCAAGTACAGTACATTCCCAGTTTTCCAGGATGGATGGTGAAAAAAAATCCTGTATAATCGATTTCCCGGTTAATCCGAAAACATGAAAAAATGTAAACAAAGAGAAATTTAAAACTGCACTTATGTACACCTACTTGCTTCGTAAGATGCATGTGTTGACAGCTTTACATTTTTGACTGGCTTCCTTAATTTTTCGCCATGAATAGAAATTTGTTGGATGCCATGTCTCTGTTTAAAGCGTGTCAACCATCCAGAAGACGCATTGAAATCACCTTGCAATTTCAATTAATTGAAAAAGTGTTTAATCAACAACAATGTTTTACGAGTATGAACTACCCTGCGGGTGCTTTATTGCAAACTCAAAACTTTATGACACGACTATAGAGCCATAAACGTATGTTGGCGGTAGCGCAAATGTGAACTAAATGCCTCATGTCATTGTGACAGATTTGAGTTTTTGTTTTGAAATGACTCAAGTGTTCCGGATAATCCGCTTCCCGGTTAACTCGACCCCGGAAATTCGGGAGTGTACTGTAAATGGTTTGAATACCTCCCAGTTGGTTTTGTTATGAGTGTTAAAAAACAAAATAAAGTGGTTCTAAAACAAAATATTCAATTGTTTTATTTATTTTTAAAAATGTCACATCACAAATTAAGTACTTCATATGAAGATATTATTGATATTTGTTTAAATATTAAACACAAAGGCAACATCTATAGCATTACTTTTTGAAAACCTTGAGGAATATAAATGTGGCAGCATTGTTTTCCTGTAGATATAATTAATACAACATTTATTTTGCTTATCTGCAGTCAACTATGAAGTATTATATTAGTGTTTTATTCTAGGATTGTCTATTCCCTGCAGACACTGAGTGCTCTAGTGAACTCTGTCTACAGGAAGATGACAACCGATTCCGGAAAGGAAATAGTTAGCGTCATGATCGGTACAGACTCTTCCAAAGAGACGATGCAGAAGTTTCTAGATTTTTGTAATGGATTTTTATCAGGTATTCACCGTTTCTAAATGTTTTTTTTATATCTATATATCTATAACTATTATATGAAAGGGTAAATGAAAAAAAAAAAAATCACGCCCACTGGATGGTTTAAAGGTGCCCCTTATGAAAATATTTAAAAAAATATATATATTTAAGAATTTTAAAAGTCTTCAGGGTACGGTTTGAAATACTAATTTATTTACTTTTTTTCCTCTTCTATGTTCGCCATACTTTGTGTAGTAAGTAGATGTTTTTTTAAAAAAAAAATTATACGCTTTGTATACAACATTCACTTTATAAACAAATTAAAATTAAATATCAAACACATTTCTGACTACCCAGCCCTTCCTCAGTGATATAATATAATGATATTTAAAATATTATAAAATTGTTTACAAATATGGTCAGTTTTGACAGATGTTATGCCAAAACTGACCATATTTGTAAACAATTTTATAATATTTTAAATATCTATATAATATCACTGAGGAAGGGCTGGGTAGTCCGAAACATGTTTGATATTTAATTTTAATTTGATTAAAAAGTGAGTGTTGTGTACAAAGTATACAAAAAAAATAAAAATAAAAATTATTTACTCTTGTTTCGCATATAAAGTCATTAAAGTTTATCATAATAAAATATCCTTAATTTATTATATTAGAATGTAAGTGTAATTATTGTTTCTTGAACAATGATGCAAAACTCCTTATTAAATAATTAATATGAATGAAAACAAATGTTTTCTGGAAGTTTTATTTTATTATACGAATATGGCATGTTTCGACATTTGATAATGCTTAAGCAAGGCGAAACATGTCATTCACAATAAACAAGATATAACTTCTTGAAACCAGATGTTTTCATTCGTATTAATTATTAAAGTGTGTTAGACTAAAAAAAGGATTTAGTGAAATATTATAGTGCCATTTTAATATTGTAATTTTAATATGATTACTGCTTTGTGTTATTTAATCAGATAAAAAAGGTTATCAATAGAATTTATTGAATATTTGAATGGTTGGAATAAAAAAGCACTAAGTACCAAAAAATAAAATATAAAAACTAAGTATGCGGTTTCGTTGTCCTATTCGACAAAACTGCATTTTTTTGGTACTTTTGTGTCCACCATCCATTTATTATCTTTTACCTATGTATTTACAAAAAAATATATTTATTAATTTGTATTTTATATATCGAAATAACCTTCGATTTATTTTACTATTATTATAACCTAATTTTAATAAACAAAACCAATTTGTTCAATGACAATTTGCATACAGCACATACAAGTCGTAAAATCATATCAGGTTTTAAAATGGCCATTGTGTATTGTTGTTCTTTTTACTTTTATATTTCTCTCCAGGCGAGGCTCCGGATAGTCTGAAAACACATGTCTTGAAATTATTACTGGTAATTGCGACCGGGAAAGAAGATGTCAGCGACAATCCGCTCTTAGAATTTTTTATGGTTACTTCGCTATTTGAATCTTTAATTAAATTACTCTCCACGACTGCGGAGCGACAAGTCCATGGTAAATATGAATAAAAAATTCTTAATTTCAAAATTTGGTGTTCTTTTACAGACACTTATGTATGGAAGCGAATAATGGATCTGGCAAAAGAAGGATGAAAGTAGAGTAAATGCAGTAGAAATGAGATCTCTTAGACGAATGTGTGGAAAAACTGTGTATGATAGTGCCGAATAAAAATATAAGAAGTGAATGCGGTGTGAATGAAAGTGTTATGAACAAATTGATGAAAGGATCATTAAGATGGTTTGGACACATGGAAAGAATGAATGAAGAACGAATGGTAAAAAAAAGTATATATGAATGATTTTAATGGAACTGGAAATAGAGGAAGATAGAGGAAAATGTGACACAATTAAATAAATTAAATGTTGAATGTCGGCCACGTGAGGAGTCAGAGAAGTCGCCATATGAATGTTGAGGAAGCGAGAGAAGTATGTCAAGAAAGAAAAGTGTGGCAATCTATTCTATCTGCTTACCCCTTCGGAGAGACGCCTTGATGGCAGTGGCGGTACTCCCATAGAAGCCCGGAAGCCCGGCATCATGCCCCCGCATAAACCAACAACCCACCAAATCACCTTCCAACAATGTTCCCATCAGACGTAAGAGGAATAGCCACAAGAGCTGAACCTCTGTAAGCCAGAAGAGGTTTTGATTCAAAATTCTTACGCAAGCCTGGCGTCTGGGCTTCTATGGGAGTACCGCCACTTCTTGATGGTTAGTTAGTTAGTTCTTACTTAAAAAATTTAAATTCCTGCGAATTCCACAATTTGAATTCATGAGAATTCATTTCGCATACAATAATGTTTATTTTTCTATTATCTATTATTTTTGATTAACATCTACTCAATAAATATCACATTTTTTTTCATTCGATCCTCTATTGATTATGACTAATCATGATTATATATTAATTATAATAATTTCAAGTAAAGATAAGAGTATTTAAACCCAGTATAAATAATTATAAGTAATCAGTGGTTAAAACAAAGTATAATCAAGAGTATTGTGGAGTTGTATAGTATCAACAATAAACAATTTAAATTAAATATACTTAATTAGTTTGTACTAGTTGCAACCCGTGAAATATTCACGGGAGTTAAGATTATCTACCCTGAAAAACTTGGTTCACTGTACAATCGTATTGAGTAATAAGTTAGCATGTTACGATGTATGAATATAGAGGAATCTCAAGAGGTATGTCAGGACAGAGCAGTGTGGCTGTTCATCGATGGTTAGTTAGTTTGTTAGACATTCTTAAATAATATCAATTGATTCTATTTTTTGAGACAAATAACCATTCTTTAGATAAGAATGTGACTAATATTTTCAAGATGGCACACGGGTTAATAATGTTTATGTTTCTCTAGTCAAGGTGACTGCTGTTTATTTATATAGGTGGTATTTGATACTGTAGAATCAACAATTCATCAAAATTGCTTTATTTGATTTTGTAACATTGTCTATGCATGCAGTGAACGATTTTTTTTTGTATACAGTACACTCCCGATTTCGGGGTTAATCCGAAAATATGAAAAAAATGTAAACAAAGAGAATTTTAAAACTGTGCTTATATAAGACGTATGTTTTGACAGCGTCACACTTTTTACCGGCTTCCTTCATTTTTCGCCATGAATAGAAATTCGTCAGATGCAGTATCTCTGTTCAAAGCCCGTAACCCTCCAGAGGTGCATTGAAACATCATCATGCATCACCTTGTAATTTCAATAAATTGAAAAAGTGTTTAATAAACGTTTTATGAGTATGAACTATGCTGCGGGTGCTTTATTGCAAACTTGAAACTTTATGACACGACTATAGAGCCACAAACGTATTTTGGCGGTGGCGCAAATGTGAACGAAACGTCCAAATGTGAACTAAACGACAAATTTGAGTTTTTGTTTGCATTATAAGTACTATTGTGAAATATTTTTGTTTTTAAAAATATTTTTTCAATGACTCAAGTGTCCCGGATAATCCGCTTCCCGGATAACCCAACCCCGGAAAATCGTGAGTGTACTGTATATATTTGTATTTGATATTTAAGATTTGTCTAGCATAAAATGGAGAATGCAGTCTGAAACGCAAGACATCTTAGCAAAAATATTAATTCTTGTTGTATTATTTAAATTATAACGAATTTTTATGAATTAAAACACTGTTTTTTCCACTTTTGAGTTTATTTTTCTCGACATGTTTCGAAGGCTTCATCATCGGGAGAACGCCTTCGAGCAATAAAACATCCTCAATTCAATACTTCCATCTAAAAATCCTTTCAAAATTTAACCCATTGATATGTCTATTGTTATCTCCCTAGTACTAGCCAAGTTAACTATCACATGTTATATATAATTCTAGGTTCTTGTACTCAGTTTGTAATAATTTTGGTTAGTTTATATCGTTCTCCCGATGATGAAGGTGCCTTCGAAGCCTTCGAAACATGTAAGCCTTCGAAACATGTCGAGAAAAAGAAACTCAAAAGTGGAAAAAACAGTGTTTTAATTCATAAAAATTTGTCATTATGGAATTCCAGTGTAAATGCCTTAAGTTTATCTAAACTTAAATTATACTTTTGTTTTCAATTAGTTGAATTGTATATCTGGACTGTAATATTTGAATGAAAAACAATTTGGTTATTATCAAGTTAAAATATTTACAAAATTCATTAGTACATGAAATATAATTATTGAAAATGTCTTTAAGACAACGCTGGATAGATATTTGTGTGTTGCCAAAGTAACTAAAAAGGCATTACTCAGATATTTTATCTCTAGTGTTTCACGCATGACTTTGGAAGATAAAGGTTAAATAAGGACATTCATTAGATACTGCATAATCATTTAAAATTCACATTTCACATAAATTTTTTAATGCAAAGAGTAAATTTGTTAAGATTACTTATCATAATATAAATAGGCAAAAAGTCATCAAGAAAAAGTACGAGAATATTTTGAATACAAGAGAGTGAGAGGAATAATTATTTGAATTATTGTTGTATGACAGAAGTGTAGAAAACAATAGAAGAACAATTTGGTACGAACTACTATTGTGAAATTATAATATGGGTGAAAAAAAATATTTAAATTAAAAGTCACAACTTATTACTGATTACGATTGTACAGTGAACCAAGTTTTTAAAGGGTAGGAAATCTTTCTTCTTCTTCTTTTTGTCCTGTGACACCTCCGTGGTGCATAGGGCCTCAAGGAACCTTCTCCACTCGACTCTATCGCATGCCTGATGCCTAACATCATCCCAAGTAAGGTCTGATGCCTTAACCTCGTCCTGCAGAGCTTTTCTCCAGGTGGCTCTAGGTCTGCCTCGCTTTCTCTTTTCCCCCCATAAGGGACCAGTCTAGTGCGCCCTGAATGATGCAGGCTGGGTTCCGTCACAGAGTGTGTCTGATCCACTGCCATTTGCGTCTAGCAACTTGTTTTCTAATTGGCTTTTCGCCTGCCATGGTCCAGAGAACGGCATTTGACACTGTCTGGGGCTGAATATTTGGAGCTTGAGCTTTCTCAAAATGATACCGGAACGCCATACAGGGCGAAGCATAGCGAATGCGCCCCTTGCCTTGTTGAGTCTGCTGGCTACATCTTCCACCGTACCTCCCGAGCCTGCTATCATACTATCGAGGTAGCAGAAGCTGGTCGTGGTCACAAGGGGGACACCGTGGAGCAAGATTGGGGTGGAGTCATTTGTGGACTTTGTTTGAAAATCTTTACTTTCGTGAATAATTTTAACGGGTTGCAACTAGCTTAATTATATCCACTTAGTTTTATTAGTATAAAGGATTAACGCACGGCAATATTGAGTCGTGTAGCGTTACATTGTATTATATGTTGTGCTGTTAACATTTTAGGTCATGACGCCGTGTTACTGCTGACTTTACTAGTAAACTATAAAAAAGACGAAGCGGCCAATCCGTACATCGTGAAGTTATCTATTCTAGATGACGAGCTATCTCTGAACGGGTGAGTTTTGTTACAATCTAATTTACTTTACGAGCAGTGATTGATGGTTTGTCATTTTAAATGACAAATTGATATATTTTAACAAATGCTGATTTTTATCTTGATTTGGATTCAGCCATTTATATTTTGTTCAATAATGATTTTCAATATTCGTATTTTAATGCTATCTATAAAAAATGATAGACAGACTAAGAAATACAACATGACGATCTCCATCGAAAAAACAAAATGTATGACCTTTTCCAAAACACCCAAAACATGTAACCTCGTTATAGAAAATCAACCCATAGAACAGGTCAGGACCTTCAAGTATCTAGGCATAGACCTGGTGGGGGGAGCTGATCTGCGGGAAGAAATACAAGCCCAAGTAAACAAGGCAGCTGCAATCTCTGGGGATCTAAAATCCACAATATGGAAAAACAAAGACATGGCCATTAAGAGTAAGATGAGAATCTATAAAGCATGCGTAAGACCAATAATAACATATGGCGTCGAAGCAAGGGCAGACACAGTAAGGACCAAACAAGTTTTGAGGACTTCCAAAATGAAGACACAGAACGATAGCAGGCAAGACAATGAGGGATCGCGTGAGGAACACCAGAATAGAGAGATATGTGAGGTTGAGGATAGTATGAGGAGCAGATAGTAAAAAGGGACTGGTACGGTCATGTTCAAAGAATGGACACCACCAGACTCCCCTATATTGCATTGCATAATCAACCTCATGGGACTAGTCCTCGTGGAAGACCTCCTAAAATATGGAAGGACAGCTGGGAATCTACCTCACAGGAGGAGCAACACTCTGGAGAACAGACCACATAGGTCTACAATAAGGAAGAAGAAGAAGAAGTATTTTAATCTATGATTTGCGTTCTAACACAATTTATTTATTGTTTCTTAAACAATGATGTTAAACACCATATTAAATAATATATACAAATGAAAACATCTGTTTTCTAGAAGATTTATTATTTTCTGTTTAAACTTAAAAAGTATTGACCTTCACAAAACTCATAATTCCTGCAAACTAGTTCAAGTTTATATTATTTGTTTTTACTACTTGCGCCTTGTACCTAGTAGCCTACCTCAATGAAATAAGTCGCTAGCTAGTTGTTACTCTTGTTCATATTGGTCATCTCTAGTAAAAATAAAAACACTGTACTTTGTTTTTCACCACTATGCGGTTATTTTAATAACCGACTAGTTTCGCTTGTACCCAAGCTTCCTCAGAGCTTCGTAATAACAGAACAACAACATAGATTTACATGCATATATAGTAGATAGAAAGAGAGGGAGGGGCGAGTAAAAAGGGACGGATATATTCGAAAAATGTTTACCTCCAGAAATAGCACATTTCTAAGAAATTGCCCGGAACGCGAATGAAAGTAGATCAAAAAGATAATAAGGTATGTCAAGTAGCGGTAATTACTAATGCAACCAATCACAACAAATGGACGGGAAAAAATTATTAATCTTTCTTTCTTTTATGATCTATACATTCTTAACTGTTCTCACTGTTCATCGTTCATCGTCTTAATTTGTTTTAGGCTAAATTTTTATGGTTCTTCTTCTTCTGTTGGTGCCGTGTCAGGTCCCCCAAACGCTGGCGATCACTGCAGCAAAAGCATCTCTGTCTTCTGCGCCACTTGGAATAGGTTCTGAACTCTTGTAATTCCTGTTCACTTTTTGATGTTCCGCAGCCATGACAGCTGCCTTCTACCAACTCCCCGATGTTCCTCCACTTTACCCATTAATATCAGTCGAAGGAGGTGGTATTTTTCTCTTCTTATCCAAATATGAAACCTTTTTTAATTTTCACACCCGACAACAGCTCTCTATTGGCTCTGGCTCTCTGTAGTACGTCTGCATTACTGACCCTATCGGTCCACGTTATACAGAGCATTCTGCGGTATATCCACATCTCAAATGCTTCCAACTAGTTCATTACATTCACTTTCAGAGTCCAGGTTTTGCAGCCATATAATAGAACATACCATATATAACATTTAATCATTATTTGTCGGAGTCTCAAGTTAAGATTATCGTTTCAAAAGAAGGTTCTCATTTTATTAAATGCAGCTCGTGCATCTTCAATTCTGCATTTTTATTTCAATGTCCGGGTCAAGCGCTTTAGTGATAATGCTGCCAAGGTATTTAAATTGTTTGACCGTTCCGACATTCGCACCATTCAGTTGCAGAGTGGATGTAGAATAGTTAAGTTACTTATTCACATTCATCATCAGATCATTTCGCATGGATATCTCATACATACTATTCACCAGGACTTGTAGTTCTTGCTCGTTGTCTGCAAGTAGGACAGCGTCATCCGCATACAAGAGACAGATACTGACACTCCGTTCATTTTGGCACCTACATCCAACCCTTTCAGCTCTTTCATACACTTGTCCATATATAGATTGAATAACCACGGGAATATTGCGCAACCCTGTTTGATACCTTTATTGATATCAAACCAGGCTGTAAGATCTCTATTTACTCTGACACTAGCAGTGCTCTCCGTGTATAGCGATTTAATTGCCGTGATCAGTTTTGTACTTATTGCATATTCAGACAATATTTTCCACAACTTTTTTTATTCATTTGTAAATTAATAGAATTATTGTCTTGGAATTATTCCATTTGTACATTGTTTGTATAATATTTAGCTATTTTCATTATATGTTTACAAGAGATGGGCGAGTGGAGAGGGATATTGAAAGAAGGGTTGGGGCAAGCAACAAAGTGAATGGTGCACTTAAAGTTGTCATCGCAAACAAAAACCTATCAAAAAACTAGAATGGCAGTGCACAATGGTGTTCTTCTACCGACCCTTATGTATGGAAGCGAAGCATGGAACTGGCAAAAGAAGGATGAAAGTAGAATAAATGCAGTTGAAATGAGATCTCTTAGAAGAATGTGTAGATACTCTGTGTATGATAGAGTGCCGAATGAAAATATAAGAAGTGAATGCGGTGCGAATGATGGTGTCATGAACAAAATAATGAAAGGATCATTAATATGGTTTGGACATATTGAAAGAATGAATGAAGAAAGACTGGTAAAAAAATTATATGTTAATGATGTGAATGGAACCAGAAATAGAGGAAGACCGAGGAAAACGTGGCACGATCAAATAAATCAAATATTGAATATCGGCCATGTGAGGATTCAGAGAAATCGACGCGCGTGCATGACACGATGTATGAATGTTGAGGAAGCGAGAGAAATATGTCAGGAAAGAAAAGTGTGGCAGTCCATTCTTTCTGTCTACCCCTTCGGGGAGACGGCGTGATGGTTAGTTAGTTAGTTAGTTATTTTCATTATTTTAAAGTAGTAAATAAACACTTATAGATTTCTTAAAATCTAAAATTCAGATTTATATCTGTAGACAGTGACTAAAATTCATCAGTAAAAATGTTCAACACTTTGATGTTTATCAGTGTGATAATGATTTTGTTCATAGAACACTTGTAAAATTGTATATCAATAAAAATAACACACTCTTTGATAATTCTGAAATCTAAATGTGTAATTAAAAGAATGATTGTTAAATCTATCTATCTACGAGTATCCGACTTTTCTTCATAAAAACAACATTTATTGAGATACAATAAAATGACACTAATCCCCTTCAAAGTAGTCCCCTTGAGCTGCTACACACTTCTCCCAACGGTTCAGCCACTGCCGGAAGCAATGCTGGAAAGACTCTTTTGGTATGGCGCGCAGGTGGTCCGGCGCAATGTTCATGATGTCTTCTCTGGTCCCTTTCAAAGGCATTTTCAGCTGGGGAAAAGCCAGAAATCACAGGGAACGATTGGGATCATTGATCACAGTCTCCAGCATGTCCTGTGCGATCTCCACACGAAGTTGCTTCTGCTCAATTGTCAACAACTTTGGGCCAACATTTTCTGAGACCCTTCTGAGGGCCAAATCTTCAGTTAAAATGGAATGAATGGATCCAACACTAATGCTCACTTCATCAGCAAGTTCTCTGATTGTTATTCGACGATCCTGCATCACCAGGGTCCTTACTTGATCAATGACAACATCATTTTTGAATGTTGAGGGCCTACCGGATCGTACTTCACTCTCCACTGATGAGAGCGGCCATCTTTGTAGTAACCACTCTTTTATCTGTGTGGTGCCCCAAACACTTTTTTAATTTTGCGGATAGTTTCCAATTGAGAATCCCCAAGCTTTAAACAAAATTTGATGCAGTAACGTTGTTCTGTCATTTTGTTAAAACTAAAATCCGATGACAATAGCTCACACATGCTCACTTTTCAACGGCATGGCAGCGACTGAGTGGCGCTGTGGTCGTGAAAAAAATTGAGCATGAGCACTAGGTATACCTACAAACGGTCATCTAAACTCCGCCCTCAAAGCGTTATTTGTTTTTCCAATAAAAATTATGGTCGGATACTTTTTGAACAGACCTCGAACATTTAAAAATGAATGTTTATCTGTGTGTCCATGATTTTCTCGAAAATGACTAAACCGATTTTGCTGAAAATTTCGCAGTTTGTTCTTATTTGTCCCAGGACAATTATATGAGTACTCTGAATGAAATCCAATCCTCTTCTTCTTCTTTTGAAAAAAAACAATTGATTCGAAATTTTGACGTCACGTTGCATTACAATACGCGCATGTTCTTAAATACTCTTCATTTCTTCTTTTGGAAAAAAAATGATTGCTTCACTTTTTGAGAAAACATTGCATTAGAATACGCGCGTGTTTTTACGTATTCTTATTTCTATCTCGCTATTTCTATATTACTTTTTAATCTGTTTTATTATCAGATTACCACTTTTAAATTTAATGTTTGTTTTTTTTTTCCTTCACGCTTGATTGATCAAATGGTTTTATTTATATATTGTATCAACACACTATAGCGCCAGCCCGTGTACTGGGCGATACGGCATTCAAGGTTTTCTACTATGTTTTCTATATTCATTGTTTTTTTTTTCAGTTGAAATTGAATCAGTTACGCTTTTTTGCTGTTATTTTTTATCACTTTATAAATCTTTAGCAATTTTATCCTCCAAAGATGATTCGTCACTTTTTTAAATGGAAGTAAAGTATGTATTGTACAAAATAACTCCATGAAATTTTTTATATTTTTTGTTGACTTAACATACCAATGGAATAAATCATTTTTGATTGTATGAAAAAAAATTTTTTTCATCGCTTTCAGATCTACTTTACAAAGGTTATAAAATTAACTTATTTATTGTTTCTTAAGAGAGAAATCGACGCGCGTGCACGACACGATGCATGTCAGGAAAGAAAAGTGGCAGTCCATTCTTTCTGCCTACTCCTTCGGAGAGACGGCGTGATGGTTAGTTAGTTGTTTCATACTAATAAAAACATCTGTTTTATAGAAGTTTTATTATATTTTAAGGGAATGACATGTTTTGCCTTGTTCATTTGATAATGCCTTAGCAAGGGGAAACATGTGATATCTATAAAATATAATAATATTTCTAGAAAAGAAATGTTTTTATTCGTATTAAGAATTGACCTATACAATTATTACTTATTTTATTAACTATTTTCGGCGGCCGGGGTAGGCAGAGAGTATGGACATACCTCTCTAGCTTCCTCCACATTCATACATCGTAACATGCACACTCGTTAATTTTTATGACTTCGAATGTGACCGCCTTTCAGTATTTGATCAATTTGGTCATGCCATGCTTTCCTTGGTCTTCCACGGCTTCTCTTTACACTCACACTGCTTGTATACAACATTTTAAACCATTCTTCTCTCATCCATTTGTTGCATATGTCCAAACCATCTCAGTGATTCTTTTTTTAATTTTAATTATGATGCAATCATCTGCCTTACATTTCTTCCTTATTTTGTCGTTCGGTATACTATCTTATATCATTTTCCCGCACATTCTTCTCAGTGACCTCGTTTCTACGGCATTTATCCTACTTTCATACTTTTTTTGCCAGCCCCAAACTTCACTTCCATACAGAAAGGTTGTAATACCAAGTGTAGTTATATTTATTCAAATATTCGATTTGATGATGAATGTGAATAAGTCTAAGGTAATGATTTTCGAAAAAGAAGGAAGCATGACAGTCTGCAACATTAGTGTAAACGGTGAAAATCTGGAACAAGTGGATGAATTTGTTTATTTAGGAAGTATGTTTACAAAGGATGGAGGGTGGAGAAGGATATTGAAAGAAGGGTTGGGCAGGCAACAGAATAAATGGTGCACTTAAAGTTGTCATCGCAAACAAAAGCCTATCCAAAAAAGCTAAGATGGCAGTGCACAATGGTGTTCTTGTGCCGACCCTTATGTATGGAAGTGAAGCATGGAACTGGCAAAAGAAGGATGAAAGTAGAATAAATGCAGTAGAAATGAGATCTCTAAGACGAATGTGTGGCAAATCTGTATATGATAGAGTGACAAATGCAAGTATAAGAAGTGAATGTGGTGCGAATGAAAGTGTTATGAACAAAATAAGGAAAGGGTCATTAAGATGGTTTGGACACATGGAAAGAATGAGTGAAGACAGAATGGTAAAGAAGGTATATGTAAACGGCGTGAACGGAGCTAGAAATAGAGGAAGGCCGAGGAAAACGTGGCACGATCAAATCAATCAAATATTGAATGTCAGTCACGTGAGGAGTCGGAAAAATCGACGTGCGTGCATGACAAGATGTATGAATGTAGAGGAAGCGAGAGACGTATGTCAGGACAGAACAGTGTGGCATTCCATTCTTTCTGCCTACCCCTCCTGGGAGACGGCGTGATGGTAAGTTAGTTAGTTAGTGAATCCACAACACTAAGTGAAAGCTAATATAGAAGAGATTCTCTACTTGTAGTTATTTTTGCTATGGGACTTGTCTTATTGGGACCTCCTTCGACTGATATGAATGGGCAAAGTGGAGGGACGTCGGGGAGTTGGTAGAAGGCAGCTGTCCTGGCTGCGGAACATTAAAGAGTTGACAGGAATTACAAGAGTTCAGAACCTGTTCCAATGGGCGCAGGACAGAGATGACTTTGCTGCAGTGATCTCCAATGTTGGCGGCACCTGACACGGCACCGAAAGAAGAAGAATGGGACTTGTGCATTCAAAATTTCATTAAATATTTTAACATCATTCATTACAATGTACAATGTATAAAACACATCTGTTTTTCTATATATTTTTTTACACAGTGCAAAAATATATTTATTGTTTGTTGGACAATGATAAAACTTCAATTAAGTTTGTAATATTGACAAACTGTCTATTTTATATACATTTTATGGGAGTGACATATTTGCCTTATTAGAACATTATCAAATGTGATATGACACACCTCAATTATTATTTTATTATTTAACAGGAAATATACAATAATGTATGTTTCAAGTTGTCATGATATCTAGAAATGTGTCTATTTACAGGTATATACGTATGTATAAAAAAAAAATCATACAGTTTACAATATAAGAAGTGAATGGGGTACGAATGATGTTGTTATGAACAAAATAATGAAAGGATCATTAAGATGGTTTGGACACATGGAAAGAATGTATGGTAAAAAAAAGTATATGTTAACGATGTAAATGGAACTGGAAATAGAGGAAGACAGAGGAAAATGTGGCACAACCAAATAAATCAAATATTGAATGTCTGCCAGAATGAATGGTAAAAAAAGTATATGTTAACGATGTAAATGGAACTGGAAATAGAGGAAGACAGAGGAAAATGTGGCACAACCAAATAAATCAAATATTGAATGTCTGCCACGTGAGGAGTCAGAGAAAAGAACGCGCGTGCATGACACGATGTATGAATGTTTAGGATGCGAGAGAAATTTGTCAGGAAAGAAAAGTATAGCAGTCCATTCTTTCTGCCTAACCCTCCGGTGAGAGTTGTCTGCATGTAGGACCCGTTGTCTGCAAGTAGGACTTGTTGTCTGCAAGTTGGACTTGTTGTCTGCAAGTAGGACTCGTTGTCTGCAAGTATCCATAATATAATTTGTTTATTGTGTTTCTAGATATGGGCAGGTGATCACATCCGCTCTGGGCGGGTTCTGTTCTCGTTATGGACAGGATAGAGCGGGCGGAGAGGGGGGTGGAGGTGGGGGTTGGCTCAGCTCTCTCACCTCAATGGTGGGGGGAATGTTCCTTAGCGGCGAGGACGCCCCTGGAGGGAGGACACATCACATTAGGTACATAATTATTTTTTAAATCTTTTTTAAAATTTATTTTATTATTAAGTTTTTTCTTTTGCCAGTTCCATGCTTAACTTCCATACATACATACATGAAAGTAAAATAAATGCAGTAGAAATGAGATCTCTAAGACGAACGTGTTGTAAATCTGTACATGATAGATTGTCAAATGCAAGTATAAGAAGTGAATGCGGTGCGAATGAAAGTGTTATGAACTAAATAATGAAAGGGTCGTTACGATGGTATGGACACATGGAAAGAATGAGTGAAGACAGAATGGTGAAGAAGGAATATTACGTAAACGGAGCTAGAAATAGAGGAAAGCCGAGGAAAACGTGGCACGATCAAATCAATCAAATATTGAGTGTCGGTCACGTGAGGAGACGGAGAAATCGACGTGCGTGCGTGACAAGATGTATGAATGTAGAGGAAGCGAGAGAAGTATGTCACGACAGAACGGTGTGGTGGTCCATTCTTTCTGCCTATCCATCCGGAGATACGGCGTGATGGTTAGTTAGTTTTTTTTTATTACGTTTTTTAAGCACTCGTCACAATATAACCGCAAAATAATATTGATGCATTAAAAGTTTATGTTTTTATTATAAACATTGCTAAGAAACAAAATTCCATTGTTTGTGCACAATGTGAAAATTTAAATAATATTGATTTTCACTGTACTTTATATATCGTAATAATTTTGTATTGAATGCTTTTTGTTGTTATTGTTTATGTATTTGTTGTTAGTTTCACATACCTCGACGGTGAGAATAATGTGTCAATCCTTGACCAGCTGGGGATCAGGGCGAGACTCTTGAGGATGTGCTCTCAGAGAGTTAACCCTTATTGGACGCTAACCTTTGTATTTTTTGTGTGTGTTATTCTATGAATATTTAATTTTAAAATGCACTGTGTATGTTAATGACTCCATTGGTACTATTCAATTGACAAAGTAATTACGCGCTGATTCCACAGACAACAAGATCCAACATGATTCATGATGTCACCTCACATGTGCCATACGACTGCAGCGACAAAGTTTTGTTGTCACGTCAGAGGTGACTAATATCCGTTAAGGGTTAAAATATTTCGGTCACGTAGTCCAGAGAGATCAGGACAATCTTGAAAAGGTCATAATAAAGTGCACGTGTACGATCTGATCATTGCTTTCAGGGGCTGACTGACCTCTCAATAACTACAGTCTGACCGGTGACAGGAGCGCATGGCGTGCCACGGTGGATAGTTTACGGGACGTATTAGACCCTTATTAGTGTGACTGAAGAAGAAGATATATTTGTCATGTTATTTTTTTTTTATTTCAGGGCAAACAATGCTGTACTGTTAGCATTATATGAGGCGGCCCACCTTAATAGGAATTTCATGACCACTCTTGCTCATACGCAGAGTGACCGTCCCAGTGCTCCTCCATCACCAGTCAACACCCTATCTCATAATCAGGTCTGTTTGTAATTTTTTTTTATTATTATTAACCCCCATTGTGCGTCTGACTTCATTTGCAGTAAAAAAAATAGTCTCATTCTGCGACTGGACTACATTTGCAGCTCAGACAGATAGTCTCAGTTCATCGTAGTATTGCATACAATTTAGCAATAAATTAAAAAGGTTCTAATTAATCAAACGCTTGAGTCATAGATACGAACTGAACTTTATTGTTACATAGTACAGTATTACATTTATTTAAAGATAGATGGCGCTACTGATATAATTGACTGATATTGTCGATACATAGAAAGCGGAAACGGAGGCGACAGCAGCGCTTTCAATTCCAGTGGTGCGTTTGCGAGTTATAAGAAGAACCGGAATGTTGGTGGCACTTCAACCAAAGACAATGCCCATATGTCAAAGTCAAAACCAAAGGTCATAACATGCTATAAATGTAATGAAAGGTAGAGATGAGGTCCCTAAGACGTATGTGTGGTAGAACGATATACGACAGAATCTCAACTGCTGATATAAGAAAGGAATGTAGAGCGGAAGAAGGTATTATGAACAAAATTATGAAAGAATCGCTGCGTTGATTCGGGCATATGGAGCGCATGGATGGAGAAATAATGGTTAACAAAGTATATATTAAAGATGTAAATGGAGTACGGAGTTGAGGCAGACCGAGGAAAACATGGCATGACCAAATGAATCAAATTTTAAAGGTTGGTCATGTTAGAAGTCGGAAGAATCAACGTGCGTGTATGACTCGCTGTATGAATGTGGAGGAAGCTAGAGAGGTGTGCCAGGATAGAGTAGTGTGGCGGTCCATTCTCTCTACCTACCCCTATGGAAAACGGCGTGATGGTTTGTTGTTGTTGTTAAAAAAAAATTGTGTTTATGGTATGTGATGTCAATTTAAAAAATAACTATGAAAAAGCCTGTAGCTGGGCATACATTTTAATTCCGGATTTGGCATTCAAGTCATCTTGAAATGTGTACAATTCATGGTCCATTAAACAAGCTGTTATTTAATGAACCATGAAAACTAAAAAAATATATTTAAATCCAAGTACATTTGCAATGAATTTTAAAAATGTTATTTTGTTACCGTCAATTTGACATTCTTAACACATTGTGTGCGGGATGCATTTTTATGAAATGTTTATTAATTATTAAAGTACACAATTTGGGAATTTATTTCTTAAAAATAATATCATCCAAATGTAAACCCTTGCGTTCGCGGTACTCATTTAGTCTAACTAACTAACTAACCATCATGCCATCTCTCCGGAGGGGTAGGCAGGAAGAATGGACTGCCACACTGTTCTGTCCTGACATACTTCTCTTGCTTCCTCTACATTCATACATATTGTCATGCGCGCACGTCGATTTCTCCGAATCCTCACGTGACCGGCATTTAATATTTGATTTTTTGATCGTGCCACGTTTTCTTCGGCCTTCCTCTATTTCTAGCTCCGTTCACGTCGTTTACATATACCTTCATCACCATTCTGTCTTCACTCATTCTTTCCATGTGTCCAAACCATCTTAACGATGTTTCATTATTTTGTTCATAACACTTTCATTCACACCGCATTCACTCTTATACTTGCATTTTACACTCTATCACAGGAATGGCGAACGGACGGGAGAAATTACGTGACCCGCGGGAGAAATTCAATTCGATTCCGAATTTTGGGTCATTTTCAGGGATATTTAAGAAAATTTTTTTTTAGCTCATCAGCGAGGTCAGAATTTGGTGACGACCTTTTTTATTATTAAAGGTCGCCGCTGAATCCTTTGCCTACTTACCAGAAATTGTAAAATTAGACACCGGACATCGCCGATGAAATAAAAAAAACACATTTTTTAAAATAAATTTGACCCACTTGCAAAAAAGGTTCGCCATCCTTGCTCTATCATATACAGATTTAGCACACATTCATCTTAGTTATCTCATTTCTACTGCGTTTATTCTACATTTATCCTTCTTTTACCAGTTCCATGATTCACTTCCAAACGGGTCGGCACAAGAACATAACTCATTTAGTCGAACAATAAAATTTCTTATGACGGCTCGGCAAGTAGACTCTACTTAAATGGCTACTTGCTGACAGCTCCATAAAATTTCACAAACTCGTGGTAGAGACGTATTGGACGTGTGACGTTGCTCCGTCCTGCTGGAACCATATTCTTTGGTTATAGCCAGGAAAGTTTTGCAATTCAGGCACCAAGAAGTCATCTAACATCTCCAGATCTTCTTCTTGTCCTGTCACACCTCCGTGGTGCATAGGGCCTCAAGGAACCTTCTCCACCCGACTCTATCGTTTGCCTGAAGCCTAACATCATCCCAAGTGAGACCTGCTGCTTTAAGGGCTCTTTTCCAGGTGGACCTAGGTCCGCCTCGCTTCCTCTTTCCCCCCATAGGGGACTAGTCTAGTGTGCCCTGAGCGATGCAGGCTGGGTTCCGTCTCAGAGTGTGACCGATCCACTGCCATTTGGGTCTAGCGACTTGTTCTCTAATTGGCTTTACGCTTGCTATGGTCCAGAGAACGGCATTTGACACTGTTTGGGGCCAATAGATCTTGAATATTGAGCGAAGGCACCTAATTATAAACACCTGGAGTTTTCCAATAATGTCCGCGGTAGATTTTCAAGTCTCACATCCGTACAGCAGTACGCTTTTAACGCTTCTTCTTCTTCTTTCTCAGCCTGTTCCCGTCCACTTCTGGACGAAGGCCTCCTCCATTCGCTTCCATGTCACTCTTTCCTGTGCAGACTGCATCCAGGTTATTCCGACGTGTCTGTTCAGATCATCCTTCCACCATAGTTGCGGTCGCCCTGCACTTCTCTTTGCCATCTACGGTCTCCAAGTCAGCAGTCTTCTTGTCCACTTTTCATCTGAGCTTTTATGTGACCTGCCCATTGCCATTTTAGAGTCATCACCCGGTGGATGATGTCAGTGACCTTTGTTTTTTCTCTCACCGTATCGTTTCTGACTCTGTCTCTTAGGCTTATTCCTAACATGGCTCTTTCCATGGCTCTTTGGGTCACTCGTAGTTTCTCGGCACTTTGTTTGGACAATGTAACAGTTTCAAGACCATAAGTACCAACTGGCAGAACGCAGTGCTAAATATTTGGAGCTTGAGCTTTCTTGAAATGATACTGGAATGCCATACAGGACGAAGCGTTGCGAATTCAACATCTCCACATAACGTTCTGAATTCAAACATAATCTTTCTTTTGATACATCTTATACTTGAATTGTTTATAAGTTTTAAGTGATGTATTTTTATTAATAATGGATGTGTTTTTATTTCACAGACACCTCCAAGTTCTCCAGACCAATTAGTTTTAGACATTGCCCAGCCTACCAATCTGCTGGTTACATTTTTCCAATATTGGTGAGTATTTTACTTAATATAAAATTGGTTTTTAACCGTCCTATGCATGTGAACGTATGTGATACGTACACTTTGACTGTACCATTCTGCGCGGGCTTGAGAAAAAATAAGGCACCTAAAATCTACAAACCATTAGGGATACGCACGTCTCCCAACAACACTTAAGTACAAATCTTCAATGACAGGCGAAGTTTGCGGTGCAGTCTTTGGCGTTTCATAATTAAAAATAATAATAATCAATAAATAATTTAATTTAATTAATAAAAAAGAGCTACGTTTAATAAAATGAAATCACTCTTCTGCAATGATAACGTAAACTTGAAACTCCACCAGAGAATGATTAAATGCTATGTGTGGTCTGTTTTATTGTATGGGTGTGAAACTTGGACCCTGAAAGTTAACTCAATGAACAGACTGGAAGCATTTGAAATGTGGCTCCATCGCCGAATGCTCAGAGTTCCTTGGACAGACATGGTTACCAATACCGAAGTCCTGAGGCGAGCTAGAGTTGACAGGGAATTGTTATCAACTATCAAGGTTCGAAAGATCTCACATCTGGGTCATATACTGCATGGGGAAAAGTACCACCTTTACCAACTGATATTGGAGGGGAAAATGGAGGGACGCCGAGGGCCCGGAAGGAGACAAATGTCCTGGCTGCGAAACGTGAGGGAGTGGACCGGCATCCGAAGTGTGGAGGAGCTGTTCCGAGCGGCGCAGGACAGGGACAGGTTCGCCGAGGTGATCGCCAACGTTGGGGGGACCCGACAGGGCACTTGAAGTAGAAGAAGAATAAAAAAGTACGAAGCCGACCGAAGAGTTCAGTTGGGTTGGGCGGCCTTTGGAAAATTACGTCATGTTCTCGCCTCTAAAATACCACAATGCCTCAAGACTAAAGTCTTCAACCAGTGCGTTTTGTCAGTCATGACGTACGGAGCCGAGACGTGGACACTGACAAAAGGTCTAGTCTACAGATTCAAGGTCGCCCAACGCACCATGGAAAGTTACCCGCAGGTGGGGCGGTTAGTTGTTTATAGCGTGAGTTGCCTCAGGGATGCAATATCAATTTTATGATTCTTTATAATTCTTAAAGCCGTGCCACACTGTTTTAAACAAGCTCTCCACATCGGTCTCCACCGGCGGTTTAAAACTGTGTAGACACTTGTTTGAAACAAAAATTCGTTTGACCTTCAACAACCTTTGTGGAAAGACGCGCATAGTAGCGTGTGGATCCCGCGAACAACACGCATTCCACAATGTGGGCGCTCCACATTCCACCAGTCAAAGTCAGTTCGGTGGAGTGCGGACGTAATGAACGAAAATGGTGTTTACTGTGGATGCTACACGAACCGTGGGCTCCACAAAGGTGACCCCTGTAGAGAGCTTGTTTAAAACAGTATGTGGACGCTACACCAACCGTGGGCTCCACAGTTCTCCACCAAGGTCACCCCTGTGGAGAGCTTGTTTCAAACAGTGTGGCACGGCCTTTAATCTTAATGTTTTTTTATGCTTCTCTTATAAATTCTTATATACATATGTCTGTAATGTTTGTGATTTTTATTCAAACAAATGAACAAATTATCGTGATTTTTTTTCTTCTTTTAAGTATTTACTCTTCAGTTGATTATTATTCTTCTTTTTCTTATACTGGTCGAAGGCCACTAGGGCCTGTTTATGCAGAGTTTACCGCCTTTTGCGATGTGGACTCCCACCTGTCTTTTCATTTTTTGGAGGGGTCTTCCAGGCATCCTTCTTTCCTCTGGTTTCTCATGTAAGGCAAGGTGTGGTAGTCTTTAGGCGTCTATTCTTTCCATGTGGTCTCTCCAATATATTTTTCTTCTTGTTGATTATTCAAAGTGTATGTTATATTTGTTTCAGTTCAATTGTAATGCAAGATACCAAAAGTGACCCCAGCATCAACAACTGTAAATTATGCTTCCTCATTCTCACCTGCATCTCGGAGGATCAGTATGCCAACTCTATCATGCACGATTGCAATCTCACATTTAAGGTTAGTTTTTAATTATTATTATTTTGTTGAATCGCTCTTTACATCATGACAGTATGAGCCAAATCGATGTAAAGGGTATTGTTATAGCTATCATAGTGATTCTCGTGACACGTGATAGGTAACTAATCTATCGCCATTTTATAGCCACGTGAATTCTACACCAGATCAAATACTTTGACAAAAATTTCTTGCTAGGGATGCTAGGCTACCAGTCACTCGAGAGGAGACGAGACATTCA
The DNA here is from genome assembly GCA_022606425.2 of Lepidostoma basale. Lineage (NCBI taxonomy): Eukaryota > Metazoa > Arthropoda > Insecta > Trichoptera > Lepidostomatidae > Lepidostoma > Lepidostoma basale. Next base: position 42,646 of record JAHDVF020000770.1, read on the forward strand.
CTTGGGTGTCCATTTCTTTCGACTGATAGGCGGTTGTATACACAACTCAGAAATCCTGAGTGATGTAGGTCTGTTCGTCCCTGATAATTATCTTTGACAAAGGGGCCATAGATTGTTTTATTTCCCACGATGCAGAACCAACCTGACAATGGTTATGCTGGTAGGTAGAGCAATATCTTTGCTTAATCGTATCACCTCGGAGTTTGACATATTTTGTGATAGTTTGGGTCATCTGAGGGAAGTACTATCTTTATTATAATTGTATGGTATATTTATTTTATTAATTTGTCATGCATCTTATGTTTCTCGCTCTTTTTATTAATCTATTATGTATTACTTATTATTGGGTATCTTTAACTTGTATCTTTAGTGTATTGGAAAAAAAAATTCTGTAATGCTTTAGATATGTTTAAAATAAATAAATTAAAATGAAAATGAAAATACAGCAGTGCTCCGCAACCGGTGTGCCACGGCACACTGGTGTGCCGTGAGCCGGATGCAGGTGTGCCGCGGCCAAATGCATAATGAAAAAAATATTTAGTTTTAGTCGGAACTCGTGAATTTCGAAAGAGTCGAATCATTCGTAAATCAGTTCAGGAGGCATTGGTGACTTTTTTGTTTTTGTTTATTTTAGGTCATTCGTGAAAAAGCGATCGCCGCTGATTTCTACTGGCTGGAAGTTGCTGGCGACCTAAATTTTTTAACTTAACAGCGACTTTCAGCCAGTAGAATTGGTGAAAATTTGGTCCCTCGATCTTTCGGGAGGAGTAAAAATTTGGTCCCTCGATCTTTCGGGAGGAGTAAAAATTTGGTCCCTCGATCTTTCGGGAGGAGTAAAAATTTGGTCCCTCGATCTTTCGGGAGGAGTAAAAATTTGGTCCCTCGATCTTTCGGGAGGAGTAAAAATTTGGTCCCTCGATCTTTCGGGAGGAGTAAAAAAAACAGTCGCTGCTGATTTCTACTAGCCGGAAGTCGCCGATGAGCTAAAAAAAACGTCTCCTGAGCTGATTGACGCCCACACATTTAGGTTTTGGTGTGCCGCGGAATTCTAAGAAGAACTTATGTGTGCGTGGGTGAGAAAATCTTGCGGAGCACTGAATACAGTGTAACAATCACACTGCCCTCGCCGGGAATCAATCTTTGGGGTGACAGTCAAATCTAGCTATGCGGCACTGCTTAGGGATAGTTAGCTCTTTTAATTTTTACACGTGTGTAGTTCAAATCGTAAGATTTGGTAATCTGGCTATTGAAAACGATACATGACATCATACAACTGCACCTTGTTGACTTGGTGGCTTTAAAATACCACATCCTTATCTTCATAGACAAAACAATATCAAAACATTGTCAACAAAAGAGATATACATAGTACTTCATAGCAATAGGAGTGAAAGTTTTCATTGGCACTTTTATTGGAAAATGAAATGTTTTTTTTTTTTTTTAAAAAGAAAAATTTGACATATTTTTCTTATCGATAATATCAAACTCAGTAACAGTTTCACATTAGTTTAAAAATAATATATTTGTAGTAATTTTAAATGAAAAGTTTTATTTTTAGTTAATTGATTTTGGCTTCTTTTTTTGCAGGTTCAACTTCACAGATTACCCATGAGACACAGAAAAGTAACACTAGATAAAGAGGCACCTTCACAAACCCTCGCTGCTACATTAATAGGTTTGTGACATTTTAAATTTAACCTTTTCTATTTCAACTAACTATGCTTGTTTCTGCCTACCCCCTCAGAGAGAGACTAGTCTCTCCGAAGGGGAGAAGAATGCACCTCCACACTGTTCTTTCCTGGAATACTTCTCTCGCTTTCTCAACATTCATACATCTTGTCATGCACGCATGTCGATTTCTCCGACTCCTCACATGACCGACATTTAATATTTGATTGATTTGATCGTGCCACGTTTTCCTTGGTGTTCCTCTATTTCAAGTTCCGTTTACTTCATTTACATATACTTTCTTTACCGTTCTTTCTTCAAACCATTTTAATGATCCTTTGATTATTTTGTTAAAAAAACTTGCATTCACTTATTGCATTTGAAACTGTCATATACAGATTTACTACTCATATGTCTAAGAGATTTCATTTCTATTGCATATATTCTACTGTAATTATTATTTTGCCAGTTCTATGCTTCACATCCGGCAAGGGTTGGCACAAGAATACCAAAGTGCACTCCTTTCTTAGCTTTTTTTTGTTAGATTTTTGTTTGCGATGACAACTTTAAGAGGACCATTCACTTTGTTGATTGCCCCAATATTCCGCATCACTTGCCCATCCTTTGTAAGCATACTATCTAAATGTACAAATTATAGAAATTCCGTATTCAAATTCATGAAGAATGAATTTGAATGAAGTTGAACAAATGAAAACGTCCGTTTTCTAGAAGTTTTATTATATTTTATGGGAATGACGAGGAAAACATGTCAAAATATAATAAAATCATTTAATAAACAAGTTCATTATTACAACTTATTAAAAAAATGAAATAGAAATAAAATCTGTCAAAACTGACCATATTTGTAAACAATTTTATTATATTTTAAATATTTATATAATATCACTGATGAAGGGCTGGTTAGTCCGAAACATGTTTGATATTTAATTTTTTTTTTTAATAAATGTTAGTGTTGTATACAAAATATAAAAAAAAATAAACATTAAACATCTACAACATAAAGTTATGGCAAACATAGAAGAAATTCAGACTGTTTATAATAAACAAAATATTTTATGTTATGTTTTATTATTCTGTTACCAGATCTGCTCGTCGAATTTATAATGTCCCACATGATGAAGCGCCTTCCGATGGAACTGTACCTGCACTGCATCGGCGTGGTCCACCGGCTGCTCTGCTACCAGAAGCGCTGCCGCGTGCGCCTGGACTACCAGTGGCGCGAGCTCTGGTCCGCCATGATCTGCCTGCTCAAGTTTGTCGTCAACAACGAGTCCAACCTCTCCAAGAAGATGGACATCTTCCACCTGTGCCTGCAGCTGGTCAACATCTTCAACCTCTTCATCACCTACGGGGACACCTTCCTGCCCACGCCCGCCAGCTACGACCAGCTCTACTACGAGCTCATTAGGATGCATCAAGTCTTCGATAATTTGTATTCGATGGGTAAGTTTTCAAGATAGTCAAATGATTTTACTGAAATTTCACGATGGATGTTAATTTTAAATAATAATGAAATTAACTGGGGCAAGTTACCGAATTTATCTATCTGGGAAGCATGTTTACAAGAGATTGAAAAATGGAGAAAGATATCGAAAGAAGGGCCAGTGCTGGGAACAAAATTAATGGCGCTCTCAAAGTCATCACTGCAAATAGAAATATTTCAACTATGGCAAAGATGGCAATACATGGAGTTCTAGTGCCAACCCTTAAGTATGGAAGTGAAGCTTGGAGCTGACAAAAAAGGATAAAAGTAGGATAAATGCCGTAGAAATGAGATCACTGAGAAGAATGTGTAGGAAAACCGAACGACGAAATAAGGAAGAAATGTAAGGGAGATGGACATATGAAACGAATGGACAAGGGAAGAATGTTTAAAATGTTGTATACAAGCAGTGTGAGTGGGAAGAGAAGCCGTGGGAGACCAAGGAAAGCATGGCACGACCAAATTAATCAAATACTGAAAGGCAACCACATTCGAAGACGGAAAAATCGACGAGCGTGCATGTTACGATCTATGAATGCGGAGGAAGCTAGAGAGGTATGTCAGCCCATTGCCCGTGGCACGCATTTCGCGAACTAATCTACGTGATTTAAAAAAAAAATTAAATGTTTTTTTCAATACCCCCAATTTACATTTTCCCTCCATTTAGGTTTTTTTCTCAGTCCCTTAAAAAACGTAAAATAGGGGTTTCACTGTATTTATTTATTCTTCTTCATAAGATTGTTTTCACTTTTTATTAACATGGAATGTACACAGATCAATGATATCTTAGATATCAATTTTTCATGTATGACATTACATATCAATTAATTTATTAACTATTTCTAGCCCTGCGCTACTCCACAAGCGACAGTGAGTACAAGGAGAAGGCGCTGAAGCTGGCCAACTGCCTCATCAACATCCGTGCCATCATCAACCACTTCACGCCCAAGATCGAGAGCTGGCTCGCTAGCCAAAGCCTTTCCACGCCTAACGAAGACCAGGTCACACATTCAATTAATTCAAATATCTGCATTTTTTCCCATTTGGACTTGGACTCAGCTCTAATGACTATTTCTCTTACATCTATTAGGAACATTGCTGGAAATACGATTGAATCAAATCAGTTTATTATCTCAACAGACATTGCAAACAATATTAAAGTTCAAGGCATCTAATGAGTACAGGTAAAACATAACATATACAATATAATACCAGGAACGCATGAGAGATGGTTCGACATTAGGAAGACAAGACACTCTTAAGTCAAGAGTACTTGTCCTCTTTATGTACTTTCACTAATGTGAAAGACGTCGATCTCCGAAGAGACCGGTGTCACCAGAGACAGGTTGGTTCTGGCGGCCGGTAGGTAAAACAACATATGCTGTTGCTGTAGGAGATATTTATCAGGGACAGAAATACCAAAATCCTTCAGCGCGGCCAAGTTCTCAAAATATTTCCTGATTAATCTAAATAAATAGGTTATGAGATGCCCATCTCTTCAAAACTGTAGAGAGTTGGTCCCAAGTATTCCCAAAAGAAATGCCGTGGGATAGAATTACGAATAGCTACCATATTCCCTCGTATAGATATGTGGTTTGGAATGGTCCTCCCAAAGTGTCCTACGGAGGGATTATGGTTTGTGCAAAGCTCTTAGTACAATTAAGATTTCTAGTTATATAAAAGGTGCTTTCAATTGTGGTGTTACTATAACTTCATCACATGGAACTCCTGCAAACGATACAAAGTCGGCAAAAACTTTCCGCCCCAATGGCAAAATAATAGGAGAGATAAGGTATTTTAGAGGCATCATCATGAAACTAGCTCGCCATTGACATGAGACATACACATAAATGAATCCACTATGGGCATCCCATCCATTCTTTCAATGTCTTCTCCATTTTTTGCCGCACTCTAGGGGTTAATATTTTTTTTTTATGGTTTTGCGTAGATATTAGAAGTGGTCCGCAAGAACTACGACAGCCTGATGCTGAAGCTGCAAGAGTCCCTGGATAAGTTTGAGCGCTACAGCGAGCGTCCGCAGCACAGCGCCTTCCTGCAGGCGGCGCTCACGCAGACGGTGAGAGATACGCGTGCGCACGTGGACTACGCCGGCGCCGACCTCAAGGGACTCTCTCTGCTCATCGAAGGGACCGTCGTCTCCTGAATCTGATTCGGAGCGAGCCAGAACAGTGTCATAAGCCTCCGGGGATAAGTAAATATATTTAAATTTTCTGCACCTTATTTTTAAGAGTGAGAATATGATAAAATATTTTTCAGTTCTCTTATGTATTGTATATAATCGTACTGCCTTTATCAGTAAAATATTACACCCTTTTATTTTTCAATCAGTTATTTAAAACAATAATGTATAATTCCGTGTTAAAACAATAATGTTTTTGATGGCAAGGTGAAACACTCCCATAAAATATCATGAAACTTCTAGAAAATGCATGTTTTCCCATTATAATTTTTAAATTAAATTAATAAATTGGTTATAATGATATTTTCATTAATAATTTCATAACCTGGTATTTTCTATTTGAGCCAAATAAAAAAAATACAAATTAATTGTAAAATGTAATTTTTATAACACTTTTCCACTTTTAAGTTTATTTTTCTCAATTTGTTTAGAAGTTTTTCTTCTTCTTCTTCTTCTTTTTGTCCTGTCACACCTCCGTGGTGCATAGGGCTTCAAGGAATCTTCTCCATCCGACTCTATCGCATGCCTGATGCTTAACATCGTCCCAAGTGAGACCTGCTGCCTTAACCTCGCAGGGCTCTTCTCCAGGTGGCTCTAGGTCTGCCTCGCTTTCTCTTTCCCCCCATAGGGGACCAGTCTAGTGCGCCCTGAGCGATGCAGGCTGGGTTCCTTAGAAGATTTTACACCTTCATTATTAGTTTACAGTGAAACCCAGATTTTACGTCCTCGTATTTAACGTTTTCCCTCCAATTGCGTTTCATTATTTCAGTCCCGATATATTTTATACACTTTTTACCCGCTTTTACGTTTTTTTTCCCTGCAATTTATGTCAAATATATTCCAAATATGCGATTTACCCGCGCTTGACAATTCGGCGCAGTAGAAACATTACTTCGGCCGTGATTGGTCGGCATACGGGGCGCAACGTAATGATTGGCCGACATCTTTCAATTTTCGCCGGTTAACATCTGTCCTTTTGTTATTCGGTTTTCGACTCGATTTGTAACGCTTCGTTTTTTTTGACATTATTCGCGATCATCGTTCACAAACAGTTTTCATGTTTTTTGTTTTGTTTTATTTGTTAAGTTAATTAAAATATTTTCTTCCTTTTTACATCCGTTTCGTTTTGGTTTACGCGTATTGCAAACTAATCTACAATATAAAAAAATATATTTTGTTTTTTCAATATCCCCCCCTCACACATTTTCATTTTCCCTTCATTTACGTTTTTTTTCTCAGTCCCTTAAAAAAACGTTAAATAGAGGTTTCACTATACATATATAGGTGTTTAATTTTGTAAAAAAAAAAAAACTTAAAAGGGGAAAAAACATGCAATTCCATTGTCAATTACATAATACCTTAAGTTTATAAAAAAATACAGTTATGCTTGTGAATTGTTTCTTGAACAATGATGTAAAACTCCATATTAAATAATTCATAGGTGTGAATGTACATTTGATAATGCCTTAGACAGGTGAAACATGCCATTCACATAAAATATAATAAAACTTCTAGAAAACAGAAGTATCCATTCATATTAATTGCAGTTTTTCTCTATATATCTATATTTAATAATACAGATTGCTTTAATAAATGGAATTTCCAATCCCAGGTGGTAAAACCCAATTAACTATATATATTTTTAGTATATTAAAATAAAAACTTATAAAAATGTTCATATTTTTATTGTAAAAATTTCAATGTTTGTTGAAATACTAGGATGGACAGGGATTGAACCCTTGTTTCACGGATCAGGATCCAAACATTCTGTCAGCTAGACTACTATCCCCGATAATAATAAATAGGTTTGCCGAGTCTTCATAGATAATTGGGATTGAAAAAAAAGTGTGATTTGGTTATGGTCACCATAAACAAAATGCACCTTTTTTTATTTGCTCTTCATCTTGCACTTTATTTTAGTTATGGTTTTTCTTTACTGGCATTTAAATTATTTTATATTTTAGAATTACGGGAATTTTGTGTTTTATCTTTTTTTATTTCCGGGATAAGTTTAAAATCTTTTAAACATGTAATAGGTGTGATTTGGCATTTTAAATTTAACATTTGACACTTTAAATATATGTGTTCTTAAACATATTATTGGATGATTGAATGGTACCATAAACTTATGTTTCTTTTTTAAAATTATTTATAAAAAAATGTGTTCTGCTTCGATTATTTAATCACTCCTATTCCGTTTTTAAATATAATTTGAAATAATATTATGTTAAAAATTTAAATTGTACTGTAATTTATTATTTTAAAGACTGGTAATTTTGAAATAAAATTAAATGTCAAATTCTGACTTAGGAAAAAAAAAGTTGCTTTCAATGCAATAATATTCACATATTAAATTATAAAATACATATTTTTATACTGGCATTGATTCTAGGAAGGAAGATGCCATTAAAACGTAATATTAATATCTGTATTTCTAGATTTGCATTTATAAGAATCTTTATTTACTTATTTTATATTTAAAATAATTGGCAGCGTTTAGGTCCATAGTAAAATATGGAATTAGAGCCGATTTTTAAGCTTTGACCCTTGGGAGAATAGAGAATTAAATCTTTCTTTAATATCAGCCATCAGAATTTTGACACTTAAGACAGAAACTTACTATTAACACGCCACGCCACCCGAAGCCACGTGATGTTGTGCCACGTGTTGAGTCGAATCAAATTGTATTGTTTTCTATGGATAGAATCACACTACGAACACCCGACGCAACGCCATTCGCGCACACGCCACCCGATCCAGACGAGCTAGATCGACGTGTTGCCGGTGGTGGGAGTAAACACGCCACGTCGCGTGTTAATAGTATGTTTCTGCCTTTACTCTCTCCCTCAAGGGTCTAGTTGGTTGATTTGATATGCCCGATGCTATGATATCATTGAATTCATCATATTATTATAAATAACTGTGATAAATAGGTTGATAAAATAAAATGGAATGGATTAAGAGATGTGACTTCAAAGAGTATTGGCAGAGAATGATGGCGTTAATACCAAAAAATGATTTATTTTGATAAATGTTCCAATAATATGTAGAAGTTTGAAAATTTGAATTATCTGAGTGTACAAAAAAATAGTTTAAAGTGTTGATAATAACACTTGATTCAAGGGTAAGTGCTTTTTAACAATTAAGCTACTATGAATAGCTTCATTGGTTTGAATAACTTTTGAAAAATATTATATTTTCACAACACATTTTAGCTTCATCTTGGTCGTATGACCTGTTTGCGACTGTGAATTATCTTGGGATCAGTGGCGGTACTTCCATAGAAGCCCAGAAGCCCTATTCTGGCTTACAGAGGTAACATTGTTGGAAGGTGATTTGGTGGGTTGTTTTTCTCAAAAGATTTTACAAAAAATAATTATAGTTTAAGGTTGGTTTATGCGGGGGCATGATTACTTAGATTTGGGGGTTTTGATTCAAAATTTCTTAAGCATGCCGGGCTTCTATGGGAGTACCGCCACTGCTTGAGATGATGAAGTCCAGCCATCCTTTCATCTCTTCAGGAGCCTTCTTGGTAGCCTCTTGTTGCTGGGGTTTTAATTTTTTACAATGTTGCAAGTCATACCTTCATGGCAGAGTGGTAAGTGCTTCGATTGCAACCCTGATGTTCCCGGGTTCGAATCCCTGGCAATGGCAGTGTGATTGTTACACTGTCTTTGGTCTGGTACAGAATTCACGTGACAATAAAATAGCGATAGATAAGCTATCTATCACGTGTATCAATTTGATAGCTATACCCTTTGCATCAATTTGTCTCGCACTGTAATGATGTAAAGAGCGATTTAACAAAATAAAATTAATAATAATATCTTCCAAGCTGTTCACATGATCCTTTCAAAAGCGCCTTCTACTTCTTCCTCACCTCACTATGTCTTCAACACCACAGATAGACCTTATAATCTCAATCTGATCCGATCTCTGCGAGTTCTGCCCATGATGGAGCATAGGGTTCTCATTTTTGCCACTCAAGGTGGCAGAAATTGTTGTACTTTGTGTGTTTGTGTGTTTCAAACACCAGACATTCTTTCTCAGTTCAATTAAAAAATATGTGTGAGAGAAAAATGTATGTTGTTGTATGAGATTTTAATGATTTGCACTGAATAATGTTGACAGATCGTCACCTGAGAGTAAGAAGGTAAAAGGAAAACTGTTAAAGTAAAAAGCTGAGAAAAATGAAGTCAAAGTTTTGTTGGTTTCGGGTGTGTATCTTGGAATAAAAGGGTTCCATCTGAAGCAGATGAAACTCTTTTACCGAGAAGCGTGTACATTTTCTCTGTTGACAGTTGGAATAATAAAGTGTAAGTGTAAATGAATCCTTCTTCAGTGAATCGTGTGTTTTGAATGATCAGATGGAACTTGATTCTTTTCGTAATCAAAATGACGATACTATTACATGTTTTTTTTTTAATTGTACGTATAGATAAGGTTAATAAGAACCCTTTTCACGAAAAAAAGCTAAATGTGAAATTTTGTTGGTTGGAACCTTCAGGTGACGAGATGTCAAACTCATAAAAAAACTGTATAACCTGTTGGTATGGTAGCAACACTCACTAACGCCATCTATGAGCAAACAGTAGATTTAAGCTTATACATCTGGTAGACTGCAACACCTCTAAAGTTAGAGAACTATTCACCTGCCACAATAATGTAGGATAAATTGGCTTATTTACCCCACAGCATCTATAGAAGTTTCACTTTAAAAATTACACTGAGGAAAGACATCTACTGTCTGAAACATATTCGTGAAAAGTGCAAGTATTGTGAAAATACAATGAATTTTAAAAGTTATTCAAATGAGAATCTACAACACAATGTGATGGCGTAATAAAAGAAAAATCTTAATTAATATTTTCTTTAATATTGTTCATTTGTATTAATTTGATTTATTGTGTAATTTATAATTATTAATTTCTAAAATTTATTTCTAATAAAATGAATTTGTATTTCTTTTAAAATAGGATTAATGAGGTTAATGAACACAGTTTGAATTGTATTAATTAATTGTTGGAAATAAAAAAAACAAACCATTTTTTTTTGTCTGAAGGGCTTCCAATATTCACTATTTTCATTAGTAAAATAACTTAAAATAATTTTAAAAGTAAATCTTTGAAAATTTTAATATAAACAAAATCTCAACATTTTCTAAGATAATCAAATGATTTTACTGAAATATCATGATGGAAGTTCATTTTATATGATAATTAAAGAAAACATTTTTTTTAAAGAAATACTTCCATTTTTGTCTTTATTTCAGACTAGAAGTCTGTTGATGCCAGCTATCCCGGTGATACCCGTCACTGTAGAAATAAAAAAAGTGGAAGCAGTTCTTAAATAAACATTGTTTTATTTATTTATTATCTCAAAACGTTTCATTTGATATTTCGCTCACATTCATACGTACATGTATTTGCAAATAAATAAAAAATATCTGCATATTCTTAATTTGGATTTTTAAATTTTTTCTTTCTGCAAAAAAATAACATAATTTATTTTATTTTATTGTGATAAAAAAATTCGATGAAATTATTTGTAACTTCTAATCTTCTAAATCCATTTTTCCCGATACAATTCACTTATGTCAAGTTTTTTCCAATCCACGAAATACAATAATTGTTAAAGTAGATTTTTGGAATGGCCTTTTAAATGCGCAGCAATTCGGTTTTTATCTCTTCAGTCGTGTCAAAACGGTATCCCCGGAGTGGTCTCTTAAGCTTAGGGTCTTAGCTAGAAGTCACACGGTGCTAAATCAGGCGAATACGATGGTTGTGTAACAATACGAGTAGAATTTTTGGCGTGACGAGATTTCACTCTTTTCAGGCACAAAACATCTTTAAAAATGATAAATTGTTCATCAGTTGATGTTGATGGTCGTCCAGAACAATTTGTGTTTTCAATGCCTTCTCTGACACAGGTGTCAGTGACAGTACTACCAACGCCCCGCATATTTGAAATTAAAAATTTCACCTTACTTTTTGATCACAGTAATATATTGAAATATTATTTATTTATTAACCAGTGTACTGTACAATAACCAATAAAACAGACAGCTATTTTATTTTTGTAATATGTAAAAAAAATGTAATTAGTCATAGTAATGTTAAATTTGATTCCATTGAACACGGTGTCTTATGACAAACAACGCGTGTCTACAACGGAATCATTAAAAATATGGTTCTTTAACACTTATTGTTAATAAATATTTTGTTTGTAAGTTGACCTGTTGAAGTTATACAAATGCATTGTGTTTTGTTATGTATATGCCAATATAGACTTTCTCCAAAAATAAAATGTTGTTTTTATTTTTCTTGTTCTTCTTTTTCTTCTGGTGTCATGTCAGGTCTGACTATCACCCGAGAGGAGGCGTCTCTGTCTCAGACAGCTGGAAACATCTCCTAAACGCTTTTTAAGCCAGTCCAGATATTTACGTTGTGGAGCTAGGAGAATCGCCTCCTGTCAACACCTCGCTGACCCTCTATTTTGCCCTCAATGATTCCCAAAGCACATGACCTAATATGACAGCTTACGGGCTTTAATATTGGCCAAAAATGTGTGGTTAAATAATGGGAATTTGACTAGATTAGATAAAATTCGTAATGAGCCTGTTAAAAGCTCATTTAAGATATAATATAATACCATTACCATAGAAATAATGAATGAAGAAAGAATGGTAAAGAAAGTAAAAGGTCTTTCATTAAGCCCTTCCTATCTTTAAATTTAAATAAAACAAAGTGTGTGTGAGAGATATCGATGATAATCGATTTTTTTTATTTGTTTGAAAGGCCTATCGATGCCATTATGTATAGAATATAACATCGTTCAAATGTCTGCCGCGGCGTCTCTGGGTGGCTGGATCCGAAATGTCCAATTTTCCATGACTGGCGCATAAATCAGGCTGAATTTGACTGATGGCATTGGTTATGTTGGGTTTGAGGGCCGCTGTGGTTTGTGGCTTATTCGCACAAAACAGCAATTGCTGCGATTATCGCTGAAGATGAATTTTCGATGTAAATTAGGGTCAGTTTCCAACTGCTCAAGAGCCCATTCAGCAAACTCCTGTACACTCTCACGGATAGCGGCTATGTTTTCGGCAGATCTTGCGTTTCGTCGACGTACGGGTGTTGGTTGATTGATTACTGAACCAGTGGACTCAAATTTATCCACTACACTGCGAATAGTCCTCTCGGTAGGACACTTATGGCAATCGTAAAATGGGTGAAGCGCGCGGAACGTTGCCTGAATAGACAACCCATTTTGATAAAACAATTTTATCATTTGCACGTGTTGTTGAATGCTATATCTGTCCATGGTGATTTGGCAAAATAGACTGAATAAATGATTTGACAGATTGATAGATATGGCCGCTATCAACTGTCAAAATTCGGATGTCCCTGTTGGAAGACCCTTTATATGTTAACGAGACCAAGGAAAATGTGGCCCGATCAAATCAATCAAATATTAAATGTTTGCTGCGTGAAGCCAGAAAAATCCACGTGACACGATGTATTAATGTTGACGTAAAAATAAAACGACAGTTGCTATTCGTATGAATATATTTTCTTTGAACTAAATCAAACTACAATAACTGGAATGCATACATAATCACACACAAAAGTAAAACAATGGTATACTAATTAAATATTATCATTAATTAGAGAGATCTTCAATCTCTTAGACTAGGGAATTTGAAATTCTTATGAGATAAATTGGTAACAATTTAAAATTATGTAACAAGTTAATAAAATCTTTCTGAAAAGGGGTGTTTGATAATTAATTATTTAAACGAAAAAACATCTAAATAGCAAATAAAAAGGTAAGCTATTGGTTAATTATTTATTAAATTTATTGTTTGATTGAAATTTAAAAATATAATTTAAAGTAGGAACTCTTTATTGCAAAGATACATTTTTAAAACTTCTTACAGTATATGTATATTTTGTGCAGATACTATAGACAAAATTAATGGACTAGATTCATAGAGCGACAAAATATATATTATTTTAAGTATATAAGTACCCAGAGATTCAACAAAAAATAATTTTTCATAAAAAATTATCAGATTAGCTTAGTAAATAAATAAAAGTCAATTTAAAAATATATTTCATAAAATATGAAATGATTAAAAGATACATGAAACAGTTATAATGCAACATATTCTTATTCCTGTTCCTCTTCCATCGGAGGTTAGATGACTTTATGGCCATTATTACTTTGGATACGGCAGCTCTAAACAGGGATGTTGTGCTGTAACTGAATCATTCTTGAAGGTTTTCTAGCTAGGATTGTCTTCTTCTCCCGACACTTCATTTTCCTTCAATTTTACCCCTGATAATCAGTTGCAGAACTTTGTATTCATTATATCATAACCTACATGGTAGTATCAAGAAGTAGTAAGACTGAATTTCTGTAGCGCGAACCGAGCGGTGGAGGGGATCGGACCACCTGGGCGTGGTAGTGGGGAGCCTTCCAAAGAAACCAATATTTTTTACAGTTACCTGCGGGCAAGCGGAGAGTGAGCACGTTGATTTCCGTGAACCTCTGTTAAGAAGTGTCGTTGCGATCCAAGATGGAGAAAAATCTCGAGCAGCGCTACGCCATCAAATTCATTTCAAACTTGGGAAAAACACCTACAGAGATGCCGCTCAACAGTGTTCGAGTGGCATAAGCTGTTCCAGGAGGGGCGGAAGCTTGTTGAAGACGACCAGCGCGCCGGTCGCCCCCGTCCATGCTCATCTCCTTTTATAATCATCGTGGTGTGGTTCACAGGGAGTTCGTACCCCCTGGACAGACTGTGAATGCCATTTTTTACGTGGACGTGCTTCACAGGTTCAAACGCATCTTCCGCGTGCAGTCAGACATCGCCGATTCTTGGAAGCTTCACCACGTTAACGCGCCGTGCCATACCGCGCTGCTGGTGAGGGAGTTTTTGACCAAGCACAGGGTTGCCATGTTGCCTCACCCCCCCTACAGCCCAGATCTGGCACCGCCTGACTTCTTCCTCTTTCCTCGGTTCCAGCGGGACCTCAAGGGAAACTGATACAGAGTTCCAGAAGGCGTACGCGTAGTGGGAATCGCATCATACGCGTTGTGTCAAAGCACAAGGGTGCTATTTTGAGGACTACTAAGAATTTGTACCGATTAGTTCAATAATTTTTTTAAAATTAATTCAGTCCTACTTCTTCTTGATCCTAACCTGTATGTGCCGGAAGTATTCCAGTTTCCTGTGCTTTATGGTAATGATAATTTCTTTTTATATTGTAGATTATTAGGTTGGCATTCTGAACTAGAAAGATTTTTAACCATAAAATAAGGTTTCTAATTATCCAATGAAAAAAAATACAATATTTAGCATTGCACAAGTTTAAATTCTTGAAAGTGATAAATAAAATATTATTCGAAACAATATTTAAGATGTTATAATGCACTACCTCTAAAAGGACTCTCCATAAACTAGAAATCTTTGGAATTAATAAATGGCATCCAAACAGTATGCTACACTCTTTGAGCAACCATATAATGCCCCAATTATTTCTTATTGTAGCGCAAATCTTTTGACTTCAGATTTTATTAAATCTAACCGAGACTAGCAATTAAAAAGTCTAAAACTTTATCTCACATTCACAATCATGGCATTTCATAATTAAAACTATACATAACCTAGCTTTACCAAAAGCATGACTGGAAGTTATCTTTATGGCAAATACAAATACTTTATTTACTACAAGTACAACAGATACTGTTGATATTAAGTACGAATATATTCTTAATAACTATGAAATAAACCAACTAGCAATTTGCACATATTTCCTGAATGTGTTAGAATTTTAAGTACATATATTTTTATACAGGGTGCGGCAGCATAACTTCCTTTTTTCAAAACTTAATAAAACCTATTGTATGAATCCGAAATTTTTTATTTGTTTTTTATAATGTAGGCACATACCCAAATATTTGTTTTACTTAGTTTTTGAAGATCAAATCAGGTAGGTGACATTCCCCATTCTCCATACACTGAGTTAACCGATTTCCGGCGTTTGTCATGACTCTTGCCAGCATATCAGGCGTTACCTTGGCAATTTCTTCCTGGATGTTGGTCTTCAAATCTTTTAGGGTCCCTGGACGGTTCACATAAACACGGGATTTCAAAAACCCCATAGAAAAAAAACACAAGGGGACAAATTCGGGAGAGCGGGCCGGCCACTCTAAATCGCCCCTAATTGAGATGAGGCGCTCTGGGAATTGTTCCCTCAAAACAGCTATCCCATTACGGAATGGCACGCATTTAAAAAAAGGAAGTTATGCTGCTGCACTCTGTATTCAACTTTAATATAATCTATGACTGCTACATAAACAATTTTTGGTATAACTTTGGTGGATAAGATCATCATCAAGACTAGAGAAATAGATTCGATGTTACGTAAATCTTAATCAGTTCAGTTTGAAGATTTAGAAATATAGAGATTACCGAAGAAAAGACATATAAAGAAAAACAAATGAACAACAATGAAAAGAACTGTTAGTTTTTAAATCAAATTGATAATTTTACTACAATATTACAATACAAATGAAACAAATATTGTAGTAACAACATAGACTTATACATAGTATATTATTTGAAAAAGAGGTAATTTTATTGCTTTTGTTATCCATAAAATACTATTCAAAGTGAAGTGCTTATTAAAAATAGTTTAAAATTAGGATAGAGTACTAAATAAACAAATAGGAATTAAAAAAAATGAACTAAGAGAGAACGAGATTAATAAAAATGACTGGCTTTGAATACTGATTCATAAATTGAATTAATGCATTACAAAATACATACAGAATTTTTCAGTTACTTATTGTTATACAGTGGAACCTCTCATAACGAAATATTCAAATTAATGAGCAAAATAGATTGTGAAAAAAATGCTCTCTTAACGAGCGTCATTTTGCATAACGAGTGACGCAGAAAGGGTAAGTCCCATCTTGTGGAAGAGCACACCGAAGAGCTGGTGGAGTTGCATTGTGTTTCACGGCAAGAAGTTATGGAGGAGAGTTTATTAGTGGAGGAGGAGTGAGTAGCAGAGCAACAAGAGAAATGCTAAAAGCATAGGAAACTGTTGCATCATTGATTCAGAAGCCTCATTCTAATAAGAATTCTAAGAAGGCTATGCGTTACAAATTTATTCAACAATAATGCTGTGTTACATTTTCACCAAATTTTGAAGCAAAGGCAAAAACAAATGTCTCAAGACAGTTATTAAGTAAAAAACAATTCATTACTTGTCATAAATTCATAAAATAATAAACTAGTAATTTAGTTTTTTTTTTATTGTTGTTTGCAAATTGAAATCGCATTCCAGGTTACGCTCCTTAACAATTTATAAGTATTGAAATTTCCTTGGATAAACGTTAAAAATAAACGTACTTTTTTCGGCATGGAATGCATTATCATATTTTATATTGATTTATATGGGAAAAATTGTTTCATTTAACAAGTGTTTCACATAATGAGCAAGATTCTGGAACTAATTATTCTCGTTACGGGAGGTTCCACTGTATGACAAAAATATTTGCTTTACATAATAAGATGTGATCTTTCATAAGGAATGAACTTTAATATTATGTACAGGGTGTTTTTTAAGAGGTTTGGTTTTTAAACTGGTCACATTGTTTCTACAGACTGTCAATATGACAGTTGACAGTTGATTTGTAGTCAGTACGTTTTGCCATTTCACCTAGTTGCTCGATAAAGTTGTCGAAAATTGGACTTCACGATTGCGGTTTATTAGAGCTAGCCGTGGCGCTCATATGCCCGAAATCTTATTTAAACAATAATGGCAATAATGATTTCGGGCATATGAGCGCCACGGCTAGCTCGAATGAAGCGCATTCGTGAAGTCCAATTTTCAACACCTTTATTGAGCAACTGGGTGAAATGGCAAAACGTACTGACTACAAATCAACTGTCAAGTGTCAAAGTGTCAAAACGTACTGACTACAAATCAACTGTCAAGTGTCAAATTGACAGTGTGTAGAAACAATGTTGACAGTTTAAAAACCAAACCTCTAAAAAACACACTATATATGCAATATTAGTAGCATTTATGAGTAATGGTAATTGAGATTGATAATATTAAACCCTTTGCCAGTCATAAGAGAGAAATTTCATTTAATAATTCTGCATGCACTATGCCAAAGAGATATCTCATTTGCCTACGGCATTTAATTGATGTGTCAAAACTAAACACTGATAAGTTAGCTATCAATCAAACAATATGTATTCTGTTATTAAATAATAACTTCCTATTTATTAATGATATCTTCTTAATTATCAGTTTGATAGCTCAGAAATTGTATTGAAAGGAAAAGGAAAAAGAGTTTAAACTTTTACTTTTCACGTCTGGCATGTTTAATAATCAGGTAGACAAAATGTTTACCGAAGTAGACAAAATGTTAAAAAACAGATTGTTCCATGGACTTCTCCAGATTTATTACATTTATCTTGGAAGTATGTCACTTCATCTTCGAATCAAATAATGTATTAACATCATTTTAAGCATGCAGCAAAAATCCAATAGACAATTTATCAGATTCATTTACCTTGATTCTCTTCCGTATAAATATTTTCCAAAGCCTCCTGGACCAACTTCTGCAGTTCTGGTGGAAGATTTTCATCTTCGAGATCTAAATCATTTACTTCCACGGAAGGTTCTTTCTTCACAGTTTCTCCGTTTGTCATATTTTTGTGTTTATCACTTCTATCCTTTCTCCTTCTGTGTCTCTTGCTTTGAATAATTTGACTAACTTCTAAATCGTCGCTGACATTTTCGACGACCACTTCCGGGATATCTGGCTCATGGGGTAAGGCATCACTGTTGAGTTTCTCACTTGATTCTTGGTTGCTGATGTAAGAATCAACTTCTGAAGAGCAATATGTTTCTAGGAAGACTTTAGAAGGAAAAAGTGAGACTCTCTCCTCGTTATCTGATGTGCTTTCTAATCTTTTTTCTAGTTCTGTAATCCTGGTTGCTAATATTCTAAAAGAAAATTAATTTAAAATAAAGTGATAAGTAATAACAAGCCAGTTCAAAGGATTAATTTAAGCAATCGAAAACGGAAATTTCAAACATTGATATGAGGCCTATCACGAACAATCAAATTAATCAAATGTACAAAAACTAATTAAAAACCTTCCGGTTGTTTTCAAGATACAACAAAATATAATTTAGGCAATTGTGTGATGTAAAATTTCAACATACCGATTGAAGTAATAAACAATTTAAGTAATATAAAATTAGACAATTAAAAAAAAAATAGCAGGTTGTTTACCTATTAGCTTTTTTCTGGTGAGACAGAGCGAGAGACTTGTCGTTCAAGGCATCAAGTAAACCAAAACTCAGCGCCCGCAGGTCTGCGATGGTGGCCGCGGTGATGGGCAGCTCGTGGGTTGTGCCACTCTCCAAAAGTTGTTTCACTGTAAGAAATGTAAATGGAACTAGAAAAAGAGGAAGACCGAGGAAAACGTTGCACGATCAAATAAATCAAACAATGAATGACGCCCACGTGAGAAATCGATGTGCGTGCATGACATGATGTATGAATTCTGAGAATTTGGGTGTTCATTTAGATGGCAATCTGTCTTACAATACGCACATATCAGGGCTTGTTAAGTCTGGTTTCTTCCAACTGAGACAGCTAAAGCACATACGGAGATGTTTACCTGTTGGTGAAGCTAGGACCCTCGTAAATTCTTTTGTAGTGTCACGGTTAGATTATTGCAACGGAATGTACGCTGGATTGCCAAATAATCAATTAAGCAGAATACAAAGCGTATTTAATGCTGCTGCCCGATTGATTATGGGGCAACAAAAATACTGTCATATCACGCCGCTCCTGAAGGACCTTCATTGGCTTAAAATCCGAGAGCGAGTAAAATATAAATTGTGTTTGACAGTGTTTAAGGCTCGACACCAGAGAGCGCCAGCGTATATATCGGACCTCTGCGTGACACCCATGCCAACGGAAAGGCAACGTTCACTCCGATCAGTAGAAACAAGTGCAAACAACATAGCGATTTCCAGTCAGAGCCAATAAAGCATGTTTCTATGATCGTGCTTTCAGCGTTGCGGGTCCGTTGGCGTGGAATAGCCTCCATGTTAGTATTAAGTATGAGGATAGTGACGTTAAATTTAAGAAACATCTGAAGACTGCACTGTTCGGTCAGTCATTTCCTAGTGCGCCCTTGGAGTAATTGATTTTACAAAACGGCGCACTTAAAATACAAATCATCATAATAATAAATAAATAAATGAGAAAACGAGAGAAGTATGTCAGGAAAGAAAAATGTGGCAGTCCATTCTTTCTGCTTACCTCTTCTGGGAGACAGTGTGACGGTTAGTTAGTTAGTTAGTTATATAAAAACATATTATTATATGCTAGGTTAAAAGATTGACAATGTTCATTGAGCAAAAGTGTTATTAATTTGTTGAAAAGCTTTTTATATCACGACAGTGGTAGCCAAATCAATGTAAAGGGTAGCTATTATATTGATTCTCATGACATGTGATAGATAGCTAATCAAGTGAATTCTATACCAAAACAATGACAGTGTGTGAATCACACTACCATTGCCGGGTTTCGAACCCGGGACCTTCGGTGTGGCAGTTAAAACACTTACCACTCGTTCACGGAGCTCGTCGATGTTACATGTCTTGTCTAAAAAGCATATTGAATTTGAAGTTAAAAAATAAACTGAATTTATAAAATAAAATAAACGAATTAATAAAATTCACCTTTAATAATAGTATTATCATGATTTTTAAATTAATTTTTATGTATTTAATTTAATATGTTTTTACTATTTGAATATTCAACTTACCTTTCTGTAGAGAACATTGACTATCTCCTCTGAAGGGTCAGTTGTTATGAGTTAAACATATTTTCCGAAAGCCCCTTGATGCAGCTTATCAGAGAGCAACGGATAGCTAATCTATCGCCATTTTATTGTCATGTGTATTCTAAACTAAACCAATGACAGTGTGAGAATCACACTGCCATCGCCGGGAATCGAACCCGGACCTTCGGTATGGCAGTCAAAGCTCTTACCCCTCCACTGCCACTCTGATATGTCACCAAAAGATTTATAGTGACATATCAGACATCAGGAAAAGCCGTCGAATGTTATGGTCATTTGAGTTTTGGAAACGAGTCTCGAAGTGGACGAATCATCCAGGTGGATGAAAATTTCAATAAAGTTCAAGGAAATTATTTTTAATTGCATTGAGAAAAAAAAACTATATTATTTATAGTTATTCCTAAAATAAAAGCCTCATTGTTTAATAAATATAAACTAACTATCTAACCATCACGCCATCTTCCCGAAAGGGTAGGCAGAAAGGATGGACTTTTACACTTTAACCGATGCGGCACTCCAACCTTCTTTTTTCGCCCCGGTTTTTTTTAATAAATATATATAATGAATTATTAGATTCAGATATGAAAAGATTACCTTGAATTATGTGTTCCATGAGAAAAAAATGATTTTTCAAATCTAATCACAAATGTATACACACTCCACAATATTACTGATAAACAAACCTTGTTTGTGCGTCACAATTGCGTTGGCAGTGTTGGTGCCGAGTTTGATTACACCTTTACGATGTTTGGTTTCAAGTATGCTCTGAAACAGATTTTATTATGTCAATATAAAGAACCATATAATAACATATTTCTAATATAAATTTGTAATTATGAAGAACAAACGGTCTTATTAAAAAAAAATTATATTCTACAATTTCTTATTAACTAACAAACCATCACTCCGTTTCTCCGGAGGGGTAGGCAGAGAGGATGGACCACCAAACTGTTCTATCCTGACATAAATCTCGCGCCTCTTCTACATTCACACACTGTGACGCGCACGTTTGTCGATTGCAGTGGCGGTACTCCCATAGAAGCCCAGAAGCCCGGCTTGCGTAAGAAATTTTGAATGAAAACCTCTTCATGAAAACCGCTTACAGAGGTTCAGCTCTTGTGGCTATTTCTCTTATGTCTGATGGGAACATTCTTGGAAGGTGATTTGGTGGGTTGTTTGTTTATGCAGGGACATGATTTCTTAGATTCGGGGGTTTTGATTCAAAGTTTCTTACGCAAGCCGGGCTTCTGAGCTTCGCCACTGGTCGATTGTTCCTACTTCGAACATGTCCGTCATTTAGAATTTGGTTAATTTGGTCATGCCATGTTTTCCTTGCCTTCCTGAACTTTTTTTCCATTCACACTACTTGTATATATCTTTTTAACCATTCTTTCCATATGTCCAAACGTGCAGTGTCACAAATCCCCTCGATATGTGCACAAAAAGTCAGCCTACTCTCATTGATGATTCCGAGATCCTTCATCGTAGATACATGTGTGAGTTGCTGGTTGTTCATTGTGTATCTAATAAAAGATAGCATAACGCACTTGAATTGTATTTCATTACTGTGACTCCAGTTAACAATATTATCAATGTCCGACTGGAGGCGAAGACAGTCGTCAGGATTGTTAATTTCTAGGAATAATTTCAAATACTCTTGACTTTAGAAAGTATCTTGTCTTCCTAATGTCGAAACATCTCTAATACGTTCCTGGTATTATGTTGTATTTTTATAATATTTTACCTGTACTCAATAGATGCCTTAAACATTTTGCTGTTTATAATGTCTTTTAAGTTAATAAACTGATTTGATTTGAATATAAGGGATTGGATAAGAATGAGTAGAGTAAAGAACCTGTTCCGAGTAACGCAGGACAGATATGCTTTCGCTGCAGTGACACAGGACCAGAAAAAGAAGTAGAAGCAGACCAGCTCATGGAAAATAATGTAATAGTATGTATGTTGGTAGGGTACCTTGTATTTTGTCAGCGCATGTGTTGCCAGTTCTTTTTCAGCGATGGCTTGGGTTAGTCTCTCTTGTAGATACCTGAGTCAAACCAAATTATTCTATTATTAAAAGCTGAATTTATCGAGAGACATCAAAGCACCATATTGCATAAAGAAATAAAAACTTAACAAACAATGTAAATTCTGCATGTTTAATCAAGTGAACAAATATATGTTTTATGCATGAAAATAAAGAAAACACAAATATAATAAAATAAGATAATCTTATCTTTAAATTACAGAAATACAATGTTAATTTTACTGTCCTATATGAAATCTAAAACACACGGAACCTCTCACGTCGTCACCCCGAAGGGATAGACACAAAGAATGATCTGCCATATTGTTTTGTCCTGACATACTTCTCTGGCTTCCTCAAAATTTAAATACGTGTCATGCATGTATGTAGATTTTTCCAACTCCTTAGATGGCTGACTTCTAATATTTGATTGATTTGATCGTGCCACGTTTTTTCCAGTCTACCTACTTTTCTCGAATCTACTGGTTTGAGAATAGAATAATTAGAATGATCCTGGGACCCAGACCTGGTGTTGCAGCGGGAACTTGGAGGCATAGGACCAACCAAGAGATCCGTACGATGACCCAGCAGCCCCTTATAACGATCACCGTGAGAGCCGGTCGCCTAGCATGGATTGGGCACGTATGCCGAGCCGAAGAGACCAGAGCAATCAAGACCCTGTACGCGTCTAGACCGACTGGAGTAAGACCTCTAGGAAGGCCTAGACAGCGCCTAATGGACAATGTTCTGGCTGATCTGGCTAGTTTGGGCGAATCGGACTGCCGGGAGCAAAAGGGGCAGGATCGAGGAGCTTGGCGAAAAATCATCAAGGAGGCTAAAACTCTTCAAGAGTTGTACGGCCATAGGAAGTAAGTAAGTATATCTTTTTCTAGTTCCGTTTACGTCATTACCATATACATTCTTTACCATTTTTTATTAATTTATATTTTCCATGTGTCCAAATCATCTTAATGACTTCATTATTTTATTCATAACTCTTTCATTCGCACTACATTTACTTTATCAAAAAACAAAAGGGAAATATTATAATTTTTATTATTATGAATCTCTCTTTACATCATTAAAGCGCGAGCCAAATCGAAGTAAAGGTTATAGCTATCACATTGATTCTCGTGACTTGTGATAGGTAGCTAATGTATCGCCATTTAATTGTTGTGACAATCATACTGCCGTTGCCGGAAATCAAACCCGGGACCTTCGGTGTGGCAGTCAAAACACTTCCCACTCGGCCACGAAGGTCGTTAAATTAAAAATATAAGTATAAAATAATATTTGAGTAACAACTCATAGGTTTGGCAAATGGAGGTAAAAATATTATGTTATTTAAATTAAAAAAAAATTAATAAGGCATTATTTTTATAAATCTACCTGTTCTCCATGATGAGAGAGTCTATGTCCAAAACTGGACCCGGTTTAACTCCGTCCGGTCCATTGGCTTTGGTCTTCTTGGACAGAGCCACCATCAGCTGGTGGTTGAGGCGGTGAAGCTTGCACTTGTATGAGTCACGTTCGTTGATTAGATCTTCCTTCTCATCCAGCATGGATCTGAGGTCAGACTGAAGCTGTTCCACCTAGAAAGGTTGAAAATAATAGCAATAAGAGTAAAAATAAGTACACTCTGGTGATGCTGGTGGGGAGAGCAATCAAACGACAGAGATCGACGTCTTTCATATTAGTTCAGAAGACAAATATTCTTGAGTTAACCGTTGCGTTGCCAAGTGGTCAATTGAGTTTCCACTGCCAATTTAAAGTTGATTTTCTTAAAACCTATGGACCCTAATATTATAAAAAAATTGTAATCCTCCATTGAAGTGTTCTCAATATTTCGTAATAAAAAAAAAAGCAAAAAATTACTTCCTTCATCCCAAAAAAAATATTTTCTAAGACTGCCCTCACCTTCATTCGTGTTAAGGTAGAATTTATTTTGCTAATATTTACAACTTTATCAAAAGTGACAAATACTTACTCGCTGTTTTGAACGTATTATAAATTATATGTCTGGCCTTTTCAATAGGTACGTAATAATACCGACTGTGGATGAAAACGCAGCACGCAACTTAATAATATCAGAACTGTGAAAATATTAACACTTTACCAAAAGGGACAAATATTAATACGTACTCGTTGTCTTGAACGTACTATACATTTTGCCTAGGTGCCTTTATCATACGTAAAATCTCGTAAAGTCTCGCCCCGCCGGCGCGGCCGCAAGACAAGTTTATACTTGGTGTCCAGTTGCTCGTATGCTGTGACGCATTCCATATCAGAAATCGCATGGTTCCAGAAAAAAATTAATAATGATATGTTTTTCAAATAATCCATGTATGTTATAGATATCGATCTATTCCTAATGAAATTCCCTACAAGATGACATAAATTAAATTTTGATTCATCGAGTCATATGCTTGATATTTAGATAAAGTTAGCGGTAAACTGAATTTACCACATGGGAGCGAGCGTTTTGTTTTGAACACGGTACGTTAAGGGTTAAGAGAGTAACTTGTATTCCTAAAGTCGAACCATTTCCCATGCGTTCCTGCTATTATATACAGTAGAGCGTCGTTTATCTGAACGTCAGTTAACCGGAACGTCAATTATCCGGACAAGCCGAAATGATGAAGCGTTCTTTACTGTGACCTATGCATGACTTAGCTTACCCCACCACACCTACCCAACGTTGTGTGTGGGTGGAATGATGATGAAATTGTTTCTCTGGTACAAAAAGAGAGTGCGGATGATAATTTCTCCGGCTCCTAGAGTGACCGACATTTAATATTTGACTGATTTGATTGTGCCGCGTTTTCCTCAATCTTTGTCTATTTCTGTTTACGTCATTAAATATACTTTCTTTACCATTCTTTCTTCATTCATTATTTCCATGTGTACAAACCACCTTAATGAACTTTTAATTATTTTGTTCAAAATACTTTCATTCGAACTACATAAACTTTTTATATTTTCTTAACCGCCCTACCTTCA
This sequence comes from Lepidostoma basale, assembly GCA_022606425.2. NCBI lineage: Eukaryota > Metazoa > Arthropoda > Insecta > Trichoptera > Lepidostomatidae > Lepidostoma > Lepidostoma basale. The sequence continues at coordinate 67,958 of JAHDVF020000770.1, forward strand.
GGTAATTTTCCGAGAAATGTGCAAAAAAAAGCTGTTTTTTTATTAATGAAATTAATTATATATTAATTTTATTATTTTAAATTACGAAACGTCAAATACTTCGCCTGCCCCTTGTAAAACTATCATATTTATGAAGACTTGTACTCAAGTGTTGTTCGCACACGCGCATATCCCTAACAGTTTGTACATTTTAGGTACATTACTTTTTCTCAAGTGCGTATGTGATACGGGATAGCGCAGAATGGTACAGTCAAAGTGAACGTATCACATACGTTCAAATACGTAGGGTGGTTAATATAAGAAAAATATTTTAATAATTATTTTGTTTAAAAATATATTATAGAATGTTTAATCTTTAATTATTGTATAACTATGACAATTACCTTTTTATTTAATGTTTCTAGCTGTCGGACTAGTTCTTCCCTTTCAAAGTTGAGGGCGCTGACTGTGTGGGGACCGTATCCCTTCTCCACTGCTCTCTGTGGACTTTTCTTTTGTTTCCTCAACACCCTTATATCCTCCTCGGCCTCCTCCAGCTTATGCCTCAGTGTTTCTATCTGTCATATAAAATATAAATCACTGAATATAGTTACATTGCTAAGAACTTCTAAAATTTATGACAAATGGTTCACAGATGTCAGTATCTGTCATTATTTGAGAAGTAACAGTACCTAAGATATATAAATAATAAGAAATAAGCTGTAAATAGACAATAACAATAAATTTGTTAGCACCGAAACACGAATTATAAATAAATGTTCATAAAGAAATTACGTAACCTTTCAATTCATAACACATCTGCACATAACATAAATGACAGATAACTTTCTGACAATAGAAATGAAGTTTGTGACATATCGAATAGTAACATACTTCAGAGTGATAAAGCCCGGCTTCAAATCCATACAAAAAATTGTAGATATCTTCTAGTATATATTCACCTAGCTATATGATTACAAGCCAAAAATACATAAGTGCGAAAAATACCGTTTTACATTTTGCAAGCCCAATACGGAGCCCATCGAAAACATGAAACAAAACATGTGGACGTAGGTGATTTCGCGGGCATCTCACCTATGGTCCGTATGAGTGAAATAAAATACCGTACGTTTGAGTGGAAGAAAACATACACGTAGGTCATTTCTGCGCATGTCAGTGGAGTCATTTGCAACGTAGCGAATTAAATGGCTTTAAGCGCGAAAATTCCAAATATTATTTTATTCATAGACGCTCAAACGCGCAAAGAAACATTTTATTATAGTTTTTTAAGGCAAGCCCGGCTTTTCGGCTTGTATGGAAGTACCGCCACTGCCTGTACTGGCATATCACCTGACATGTTGATGATAAATAAATAATGCATTTAAATACCTCAATTGAAAGCAGTTTATTCTGTTCCCTAGTGTTGGCCAAGAGCTGGGCTCCGGATACGTTGTTCATCCCGTTGGAGGAGTGGTACAACTGCTTGTAGTCGGGCTCGGGTCCCCGCGAAGACGGAAACCTCATCTGGAATTGCTCGGCCAGAAGCTTGTAGCGGTCCTTCTCCACGGAGCATTTGTCCAACTGCTTGCTCATGATGGAGAGTGCTTCCACCTTGCTTTGTAGTTTGCTGCGTAGAACCGCATTCTTAAATAATAATAAAAATAATTTACCAACAACAAACCATCACGCCATTTCTTCAAAAGTGTAAACTTAGAGAATGGACCGCCACACTACTATTCTTATTCTTCTTTCGGTGCCGTGTCAGGTCCCCCCAACGTTTTCGATCACTGCAGCAAAGGCATCTCTATCCTGCGCCACTTGGAACAGGTTCTGAACTCTTGTTATTCCTGTCCACTCTTTGATGTTCTGCAGCCAGGACAACTGCATTCTACCAACTCCCCGATCTCCGTCCACTATACCCATTAATATCAGTCAAAGGACGTGGTATTCTTCTCCCCTTAGCCCATGACCCAAATATGAGACCTTTCTAATTTTCACACTCGACAACAGCTCTCTATTGGCTCTGGCTCTCTGTAGTACGTCTGCATTACTGACCCTATCGGTCCACGGTTTACGGAGCATTCTGCGGTATATCCACATCTCGAACGCTTCCAACCGGTTCCAGGTTTCGCAGCCATATAGTAGAACAGACCATTACCACACTACACAACACATCTCTCTAGATTCCTCTATATTCATAGAGTGAGTTCGACTTCAGGGTAATATTGTATAGGTAAATAAAGGTATTTGGTATATACAGAGCTCTATGATCCTATATCAGGACATCAGTATAGACAATATTATTAAAATCAACAGATCACGCTGGTTAGATTATTTGCACTGCATGGGGGATCCGGAGTCGTTATTTAACGACCTATTAGGGTGAAGAAGCAAAGAAGAAATCTATTGGCCCCAAAAAGTGTCAAATGCCGCTCTCTGGACTATGGCAGGCGAAAAGCCAATTAGAGAACAGGTCGCTAGACGCAAATGGCAGTGGATCGGTCACACTCTGAGACGGAACCCAGCCTGCATCGCTCAGGGTGCACTAGACTGGTCCCCTATGGGGGGAAAGAGAAAGCGAGGCAGACCTAGAGCCACCTGGAGAAGAACCCTGCAGGACGAGGTTAAGGCGGCAGGCCTCACTTGGGATGATGTTAGGCATCAGGCATGCGATAGAGCCGGGTGGAGAAGGTTCCTTGAGGCCCTATGCACCACGGAGGTGTGACAGGACAAAAAGAAGAAGAAGGCGAAGAAGCATCGGCAGGCTGAGATGGTTGGATGGTGTCATGTTGAGGCTAGACAGGATGGAGATGTTTCTTGGAGGAAACTAAAACCCACCAAAGGCTGTAATGCTGAAGATGATGATATAAAGGTAGAGATAGGTCAAAGGATATTTACAGGCACGGATATACCAAATATTACAAAGAAGATGTCAGAAGAATAGTTTAACAAAGAAGATGTCAGAAGAATAGTTTAACGTTTTAATAAGATTTTGACTGTTTTACGCTTTTATTTTACTATAAAATAATCCTTGCAAATTCACAAAACCTAAAATAGCGGGAACTTCGCGTGATACGTCATGCAGAGGAGCGATTAGAGTACAAGTCCCACTTCATTGAGAAACTGGACAAAGGTTCTAAAGACTGTACTGTGTGCAGTAAAAGAAAGATTCCAGGGGGAAGACGGGAAACAGTGTGGTTTTGGTTGAGACCTGTTCCAGAAAACCTGGTCTCCATCCTGGAGATAGTTTTAAAAAGTACCATACTATGCAAAATTATAAGTAGTCCATAATGTTTTTTGCAAATTGTTTTTGATTTGAAGAATAAATCATTACAAATGCATTTTTAACGATTTTTTTTGTAACTAACTATCAATAAAAATATTTTGACATTATTCAAATTAGAGTTGGCTGACAAACAATATCAAAAAATAATGGAGTGGTAAGGGTTAATATAAAATAACGGACATTCGAGAGAAAATATTTCTTAATGGAAATTTAAAAAAAAAAGGTAACTAGCAATACTGCAAAAGCAAATAAATCTAAATATGTACACTATATAATATTTATTTGAGACATTTATAACAACAGTAATAATAAATTTAACGATGTTGACAAATACTGATAACATTTTAAATCAGTTAATTCTCAAAAAATCTGGCGTCATTTAAAAAAACTTGATAATTCATACAAAAAATATATTAGACAAATACTTAAAGACGACGTTTTCATCTTGAATCTTAGTTGTTAGTAATTTTAACAATAAAAATATGTTTACCTCAGAGATGACATTGTCGACGTGTTCGTCTAAAAAATTTACTTTGGATGTTCCGACTGTTTTGTTAAACATCTGAGTAGACTTCAAAAGCGGGCCCTTACACAATTTTCATAACTTTCGAACTTTTTCGATATAATAATAAAAATATCACAACGAAACCCCCCTCAAAAAGAATAACAGATTATAGAACTGTCAGTTTCAATACGAGATTGCATAGAAACTGCGATCTGTTTTTTGTCCATCTGTCACATTATAGCATAAACAATGGGACGCAAATAGACTTTAAATTATCTATGATTGTATATTTAGTTTTTCGCGGCGTAATTTAAATAAAATGTTTAATTTAGAAATACGTTCAGTACATCGTAGAAACGGTTTTTAGCTTTGAAAAATCCTATTTTCTTTGTTGACTGTATTAGTATCAATTGAGTTCAGAATCTACACATAAATTTTATAATAATAGCGTTTTTGATTGTAAAATATCAACAAAACATTTATTTTTGCAAGTTAATCTTCAAAAATTTATAAAAATTAAAAAACTTCTTTATTACAAGAAACAATGCTTATTTGCATATAATGTGTTAGGGATGATTTTTTTTATTAAGCATTTTAAAACAAATTATTTTTAATGTATTTATTATAAACCATATAAATAGCCCAATTAATTTTATAATTGATTACAGTAATTATCATTTTTAATGCAACACCGATACTACAGTAAGTAAAATAAGACATTGAAAATATATTTTTGATTAAAAGCATTTACAAACAATACATTTCAATGACATATAATATTTGTTAAATTATTTACAAAATTTAACGTAGGTAGTTTTATGTATGATATTTATATTTAAACAAATCAGTTTATAAAAATTATTTGAACAATAATGTGAGGACTGTACGGCATTTCAAATATTAGTGTTTATTGCTATTTTGTACATCGGCTGTGTCGACTGTCTGGAATCTAATTGGAAATGACGTAACCTTGTGGTCTTTGCCAAAAAAAAACCCAATCACAGTCTGTATTCTAATTTACTACAAGTGGAATTTTGTGAGTAGTATTGCAATATTTTCAATATTTTTATCGTTACTTTAAATATTTACATTGTTGAGTACTTGTTTATGATATTACTTTATTATTCCTCATTAAAAATATATTCAAATTAGTGTTCTTAAATTGACACAACTTTTAGCGGTAAGTTTTAGGTTATGATAAAATTTTTGGCGCTCGAGTAAATTGTTTGCAGGATTATGGAAGATATGAAATATTTAAGATAAATAATTGGATGCCATGTTTTTCTCCTTGAAAAATTTCACGGTCAAAAGAAGAATAATGAATTATTGAGCTGTGATAATGATAATATTTTGATTCTAAAGATATTTTTACTCGTCGTCAAGCGAACAGTACCGCAAAAAAAATCTCTATGCTTAAGGCAATAATATTCACATGTCAGGTGTTTGTTTTCATAAAATATTTATGCCGATATAATTTTATTCCTTTTTACATTTATGTGATGTAAAATTTTCCTATTTCTGTAATATTTCTTTTTGGTATCCATCTTAAAAATATTATGGATAGATTAAATTCAGAATAGTTATTTATTTTTTGATTTTCCAATTATAAACCTGTTTCGTGCGTTCTAATTGTAATGTTGTATTTATATCTAACAACAGAGATCGTGTTTGCCAAAACTATTGAATTTTTATTTTATTAATTTCTGTTCGATCTTGGACAATAACTGAATTTTAAAAATCATAATATTTATTGAAAAGGCAATAGAAAATGCTTTAATTAAAAATTAAATAGAAAAACTTAAAAAAATATATATTATGGAAAATATGATAAACTAACTAACTAACCATCACGCCGTCCCCGCGAAGGGGTAGGCAGAAATAATGGACTGCCACACTTTTCTTTCCTGACATTCTCTCGATTCCTCAACATTCATACATCGTGTCATGCACGCGCGTCGATTTCTCTGACTCCTCACATGGCCGACATTCAATGTTTGATTTATTTGATCGACCCACGTTTTCCTCGGTTTTCCTCTATTTCTGGTTTCATTTACATCGTTAACATATAATTTTTTTACCATTCTTTCTTCATTCATTCTTTCCATATGTCCAAACCATCTTAATGATCCTTTCATTATTTTATTCATAACACCATCATTCGCACCGCATTCACTTCTTATATTTTCATTCGACACTCTATCATACACAGAGTATTCAGCCATTCGTCTAAGAGATCTCATTTCTACTGCATTTATTCTACTTTCATCCTTCTTTTGCCAGTTCCATGCTTCACTTCCATACATAAGGGTCGGTAGAAGAACACCATTGTGCACTGCCATTCTAGTTTTTTTGGATAGGTTTTTGTTGGAAAATATGATAGTTTTGTATATTAGTTCGTTACTATTTTTACTACAAATAATGTAAAAATCGTTTGTTTTATTAATTTTAAACTAAACGTTTTTTATATATTATAGTTTTATTTTATTTTATGAGAGACATTTGGTTCACATTGCTAGAGTGTTTTAGAACCTTCACTTTGTTTTCATCATGGTAAAATACTTAATTTGATGATTAATTGTCAATATTTTTATATATTATATAATATTTCTTTAAGATAGTGACAATGAAACGTACATTTAATTAACATAAATAATTATAATTCAAGTATTTCGTGTCGTATTTTACAAGACGGTTATACACTTTTTTTTTTCAGAAAAGTTAGGTTCCTATTTTAAGCACCGAGTTACAAATAAGATTCAAATATAATTTTCAGTTCTTTAATATTCAGAGTAAATATTATTCGTCTATGCCACAAAATTACATAAGTACCTACGCAAAGCAACTGTTTGCACGAAAGTTAACACCGGATACCCCCTGAACATTTACTCAATACACCTAGAGGGCATTCAGTACCGAATATCAATCTAAGTTTTCGTGTGTCTTGTCTTGCCTACAAATGAATGTAATAATTACCTCAAAATAAAGTACTTATTAATTACATTTCAATTATCGATTTAACGTGGGAAAAGCTTCACATGTTTGTTCTCAAATTAGTATGTTCTCGATTAATATTATATAGTTAAATATGAATATAGGTAATTATACATTTCTTCTTCTTGCATATATAATTATAATTCAAGTACATCATGTCGTATCTTGGCAGTGCACAATGGTGTTCTTCTACCGACCCTTATATGTGGAGGCGAAGCATGGAACTGGCAAAAGAAGGATGAAAGTAGAATAAATGCAGTAGAAATGAGATCTCTTAGACGAATGTGTGGATACTCTGTGTATGTATCGAATGAAAATATAAGAAGTGAATGCGGTGCGAATGATGGTGTCATGAACAAAAAAATGAAAAGATCATTAAGATGGTTTGGACATATGGAAAGAATGAATGAAGAAAGAATGGTAAAAAATTATATGTTAATGATCTAAATGGAACCAGAAATAGAGGAAGACCGAGGAAAACGTGGCACGATCAAATAAATCAAATATTGAATGTCGGCCATGTGAGGAGTCTGAGAAATCGACGCGCGTGCATGACATGATGTATGAATGTTGAGGAATCGAGAGAAATGTTAGAAAAGAAAAGTGTGGCAGTCCATTATTTCTGCTATTATTTCTGTTAGTTAGTTAGTTAGCTTTGTTAGTGACGTCGTTGTGAGTGAGCTAAAACATTAGTTTTATTTCCGGATTTTATTGAAATGGAGAAATTTTTCCGTGCGATCTTAATTTTTTTATTTTGAAAGAAGCTCGCGCCACGTAATGTATACAATAGTGTTAGGTGTGTGAAAATTGTAAATTGAATCTCGTTCTAATGTCTAACCCATTAGGCATATAAATACGACACTTATTACATGTATATTAGTTGATTCGCTGTTGTTAATATATTGAAACGTTTTCGGTGTTTGACTTAGTTCTATTAGTGAAGTTCTTGAATACACTTGGTCTATTGTACCACCTTTGCTGATCTTTTGAAAATCATGTAAGTTCGAGTGTTATTATATATTAAAATACACTAAAATATATATATTTTTTAGTGAAAACAAACTTATATCAAAGCATTTTTCATTACTACGCAAGAACCGAGCCAAATAAATAAACTGTCAAAAATTATAAACATTAATCGTAAAAACAAAAGAGGCCGTTTCTTTTTTAAAATTGGAATTATGTATCTGCAATCAATTCATTAGATGGGTAGGCTTTATTAAGATTTTTAATTTATGGGGTATTTTATTAAATCGATCGATTTAAGTTGACATCGCTCAGAAACAAAAAATACCATGTTTTGAAACTTTGTAATAATTAATTTTCCGTTTTGTAATAATTGATTTGATTTAATTTTTCGAACCCAAAAAAAAATCTTCGAATTTGTATGACCATAGGATTACATAATAAAATATATATATTTTAGAAAATTAGAAAATTACTATTTTATTTAAATTTGCAATCATGAAATACCTCATGTATAATATTTTTTATTATAGCACGTTTTGAAATGATGCATTTACTTTTAAAATATATAGTATAAAGCTAAAATGGCAGTGCACAATGGTGTTCTTGTACCGACCCTTATGTATGGAAGCGAAGCATGGAACTGGCAAAAAAAGGATGAAAGTAGAATAAATGCAGTAGAAATTGGACGTATTAACATTCATCATCAGATTATTTCGCATGCATACTGCATACATACAATTCACCAGGACTTGTAGTTCATGCTCGTGTCTGCAAGTAGGACAGCGTCATCCGCATACAAGAGACAGCTTACTGACACTCCGCTCATTTTGGCACCTACTCCAACCCTTTCAGCTCTTTTATACACTTGTCCATATAAAGATTAAATAACCACGGGGACATTACGCAACCCTGTTTGACACCTTTATTGATATCAAACCAGGCTGTAAGATCTCCGTTTACTCTGACACTAGCAGTGCTTTCCGTGTATAGCGACTTAATTGCCGTGATCAGTTTTGTACTTATTCCATATTCAGACAATATTTTCCACAACTTTTCTCTTTCTTAATCATATTGTTTTTCATTATCACTAATTCATAAATATAATTTTATTTTTATATAACATTCACTATATTTATAGTGAATGTTTTTGTAATTTTTATTATTATTTTACACTTACTTAAAGAAAACCAATCTATCGTATAAATGGTATTTTAATTCTGAATATCGAGGTATAATTTATTAAAAATATGTACGAATCAAAAATTGTTATGTACCCATGATGTACTCCTTCGCATCATGTTTAAAACATATATGACAATTTAAATACTCTTAATTATGTGAACGTTGGACGATCGAAATGTGCGCGGGAGATGCCTATTGCTGGCGATGAGGTTCGCAAGCCATCACACCGCGTCTTCCGCGGGGGCGAAACGAGAAGGATAGAGCGCCGTATAGGTTAAAGCAGGGGTTCCCAAAGTGGTCCACACGGACCCCCAGGGGTAACTGGGATCATGGGGGGGGTCCGTGGAAAATTAAAATTGATTTGGGGGTCCCTGAACAACGTCAGGGGGTCCGCGCATGGTTTAATATATTATATAAAAAACAAAATAAAAAAATTGTGACGCATTTTTTATTACTATGGTAGTTATAATAAATAATACCGGATATTTTTCGTTGACGACCTTTTTTGTTTTTTGTTTCTTCTTATCTTCTTATTCTTAGTGAAGGTCTAGTGGCCTGTTTCTTAAGAGGAATTGGTCTCCTGCGAAGTCGACTCCCAGCTGTCGATCCATCTCTTTGGTGGTCTGCCCGGGGGTCGTCTACCATGGGGCTGGCCGTTCAACCCAATGAAGGGGAGTCTGGATGGATCCATTCTCCTCACGTGTGCATACCAGTATCTTCTCCTTTGCCTTCCCCACCTAACGACATCCTAGACCTCGCATATCTCCCTTATCAGTGTATTCCTTATCCTCTCTTGCAGTGTCTTGCCAGATATATTTCTAAGCGTCTTCATTTCTGACACTCTGAGCGCGTTCGACACTCGATCCCATATGTCATGTTGGGTCGCACACAAGTATTATAAATTCTCATTTTGCTGCTGATCTTTGTCAGGGTTTTTCCAAATTGAATTCTTCAAGCATCCTGAAATGACCCCAGCCTTGTTTATTTGCCCCATAACTTTACACGGTAGATCCGTTTTCCCACACAAGTCCACACCCGGATATCAAAAATTTTCCACCTGTTCCACTAAAACACCCCCCACAGACACGTTACATCCCACCCTTATGTTTTTTGTTCATTTGTGAAAATCGGATCACGAATGAGCAATCGACAACGAACTCCAGATTCTTTTTTCTATTGGCCTAATTTTGCTCTGTGTCAGCTTAAAAAACTCATTTTATATAGGTGAATTTGTAAAAAAAATCAATATTACAAAAGTAGAGGGTCTGCACAAAATAAATGAAATGAGCAGGTGGTCCACGGGACAAAGAAGTTTGTGAATTACTGGGTTAAAGTGTGGCAGTCCATTATTTTCGTCTACCCCTTCGGAGAGACGGCGTGATGGTTAGTTAGTTAAATTACGCAATTGCCATAGAACCCGTTTAATTGAATACATTAAATATTATGTAATATAGATGCACGTACGTGATTTTATCAGCGTACGAATTAAGTGTTATTCATTATTTACCTTGTGTGTTTACTTTTAAAAAACATATGTTTTATTTTATCATTTTGATTACATATTTTGATAAGATGTTAATACAATAATGACTGCGTAAGGTCAAATTGAAATGAAATTCATTAATAAGTAAAGTAAAAATTATTTTATTACGGGGTGTTTCGAAATAATTATTGATACCTATGGCATACCTATGACATTAGGTGTCATATACCTATCACACCGAAACGCTTATGATTTTAAAAAAATAGTTGCAGAAACCTTTCGATGTGTATAGTGCTATAATGTTATATTCATTTACTTGTATTATTATTATTATTATCTTTTTGTTAATTTTTATACTATTACCTTAGTTAGTTTTATCTTGATTTTAGTTTAGTTAAATCTCGTTCCATAAGTCTATAATGTTAACTCTGTTCATTTATTTATATTTGTGGTAACATGTAATTGGCCTTATTTGAGTACTTCTTTGTGTATTTTTATAAATTCGCTGTTTGTTACCCTAAAATAAATACATTATAAAACACGTTGACAAACTTCGTGGCAGAGTGATAAGAGCTCTGATTGCCATACCAAAGATCGTGGGTTCGATTCCCGGCAATGGCAGGGTGATTGGAACACTGTTTTTGATCTGGTGTAGAATTTAAATAACAATTTAATGGCAATAGATTGGCTACCTATCATATGTCGTATCATGAAAATCAATACAATAGCAAAAAAATAATTGTTTTCAGTAATAGGGTTCAAACGGCATGTTGTGTACAAACAGAAAAAAAGTTACCAGATGGTCAAATTTAATTCAACATTTATAAACATCGGTTAAAGTCGGTTAATATCGGTAAATACCGCCCTTCATCGACTATGATCGGCAAACATCGGTTAACATTAACGATTAACATTAACGATTAGGGCACACCACTATTAAATTTTAAAATGAATATGGATTGTTTTGATCATTTTAGATTACATAACCATGCTGTCGAAAATTTCTCCAAGAGGTGTACATTTTATGAGGTCTGCTTCAATTATCAATGTGGCCGGGAATTCCACGACTTCAGAAGTGATCAAGAAGGAAGAGAAATATAGTTGCCACAACTATCATCCACTTCCAGTGGCTCTCAATCGAGGGGAAGGTATCTTTAACATGTTATACGTAATAAATTATGCTAAAAAAACATACACACTGACGACCTTCGTGACCGATTGGCATTTGTCCCGGGTTCGATTCTCGGCAATGGCAGTGTGATTGTCACACATGTCATGAGAATCAATGTAATAGCTAGAAATCAAATTATATACAGTAATTGGGTTAAAACGACCTGTGGAATAAAAAAAAAAACAGTTACTTTGCTACAATAGTGTATTAAAATCACTTACAGACGCTCATTTTTTTTTTCAAACATAAAAGTATTTCTTATCACTGGTATTTTGTCTTATTTTACATCATTTCGTTCTTGAATCATGTTAAAAAATATTTGAACTAACTAACCATCATACAATTTCTCTGGAAGGGTAGGCAGAGAGAATGGACCGCCATACCCCTATGTCTGTAATTTCCAGACGCATTTCTCTCTTTTCCGCCACATATACACATATTGTCATGCACGCACGTCGATTTCTCCGACTCTATACGTGGCCAATAATTAATATTTGATTGATTTGATCGTGCCACCTTTTCCTCTATTTCTTGTTTCGTTACATCAACTTTCTTTGCCATTCTTTCTTCATTCATTCATTCCATGTGTCCAAATCATCTTAACCCTTCAGTCTTTTTACTGTGCCTAAATAGCCGCGATTTTAGAGAAAGTATTTCAAAAGTTAAATGTATTATTAAATTTATAAAGAGTCTGTAAAATAAATCTTTTCTTTTATTGAAAAACAAATCTACTTTATATTTTTTCGGCTCGATTGAAGTGCAGGCCGAAAGACGATATATCGGATTTCGGCAACAAAGTGGTTAATGAAATTTTAATTATTTTGTCCATAACGCTTTTACACGCACTGCATTGATTTATTATATTTTCATTTGACACTCACTTCACTTCAATAATTCCATTCCAAATTTAATTTTAAATACGCGGATATGTTTAATTCCCCAGGTATCTACTGCTGGGATGTGGAGGGCAAACGTTATTGGGACTTCCTCAGCGGATACTCGGCCACCAATCATGGCCACTGTCATCCACGCATCATGGAAGCCATGACCAGCCAAATGAAGAAGCTGCACCACACGTCGCGCGCCTTCCACACCGACGTCATGGGAGAGTTCGCGGAGATGATTTGCAAGCTGTTCGGCTATGACAAGATGCTGCCGATGAATACGGGTGAGATCAATTGACCTTATTAATCAAACTTTAACTCAAATAGCACGCGGTCCAATGTTTCGCTTCTCCAAGTAACGGAAAAAATGAACGTAAAAGGTGATTGTACCAAGAATAGTGTGGCTTTGAACTAACTGATTATGAATCATTTTTGGAACTGTTACTAAACGCAATGAATAGACAAGAATGAACTATTGACCCATTACGGACCGCAATCTTATAAAATAATATATTTGTAAATACTCGTAGTTGGTGAGTGGTCTATTTCTAAAATGTGTTTTAAAATTAGACGACTTTCGTGTCCGGTGTCAAGAGCTATGACTCCCACACCAAAGGTCGATTCCCGGCGATGGAAGTGTGATTGTCACACTATCTTTGGTCTGGTGTAGAATTCACGTGACTATAAAGCGACCTACCGGAGTCTACCTATCACATGTCATGAGAATCAATGTCTTCTTCCTCTCTTCTTCTTCCTTGTTGTAGACCTATATGGTCTGTTCTCCAGAGTGTTGCTCCTCCTGTGAGGTAGATTCCCAGCTGTCCTTCCATCTTTTAGGAGGTCTTCGACGAGGACGGGTCCCATGAGGCTGATTATGCAATGCAATATAGGGTCTGGTGTAGAATTTGGTCTGGTGTAGAATTCACATAACAATAAAATGGCGAGCAAATAAACTGATTTGATTTGATTTGATAATGGGCTGGACTCTTGCCTTACTTACCCTGACCTTACTTTCAACGTTGTTTCACAATGCTCATTATTTTTGAAGTGAAACTTCTGTTGGCGCGGTATGGCAGATTGGCCTGAATGTCACGAATAGTGTACCCCACAAACATTATTGTGGTAGATAAATAGTTCTAACGCCAGGAACGTTGAAGTCTATATTGGTTTTCACTGGTTTCTTCGTAAAACTTTAACGCATCATCAAACGCAAAACTTATTGGCTTTATAGAGCAACACATGAAATCAAAATATCATAGGAGCTAACAAGTTTCACTTCTTGCGCGAGTCTCAAGTATTTTTTTTTATATATTATGAATTTCAGGTGTCGAGGCTTGCGAATCCGCGTGCAAGATCGCGAGGAAGTGGGCATACAAGGTTAAGAAGATCGAAAAGGGAAAAGCGGTCATCGTGTTTGCAGAGGGAAACTTCTGGGGAAGATCATTGGCCGCCGTTTCTGCTTCCACAGACCCTGAGAGCTACGACGAATACCAGCCATTGATGCCGGGCTTCGAAATCGTGCGTTACAACGATATTCAGGATCTACAGGTATGTTCATTTGATTTCTGAACGCACAATAAACTAAAAACTAACTAACCATCACGCCGTCTCCCCGAAGGGGTAGGCAGAAAGAATGGACTGCCACACCTTTCTTTCCTGACATATTTCTCTCGCTTCCTCAACATTCATACATCGTGTCATGCACGCGCGTCGATTTCTCTGACTCCTCACATGGCCGACATTCAATATTTGATTTATTTGATCGTGCCACGTTTTCCTTAGGTCTTCCTCTATTTCTGGTACCATTTACATCATTAACATATAATTTTTTTACCATTCTTTCTTCATTTATTCTTTCCATATGTCCAAACCATCTTAATGATCCTTTCATTATTTTGTTCATGACACCATCATTCGCACCGCATTCACTTCTTATATTTTCATTCGACACTCTATCATACACAGAATATCCACACATTCGTCTAAGAGATCTCATTTCTACTGCATTTATTCTACTTTCATCCTTCCTTTGCCAGTTCCATGCTTCGCTTCCATACATAAGGGTCGGTAGAAGAACACCATTGTGCACTGCCATTCTAGCTTTTTTGGATAGGTTTTTGTTTGCGAAAAAAATAAAAAAAACAAAATAATTTTGACCGATTTTTTTATTAATAACTCAAGTACCTACTTCTAGAAAACAGACGTTTTCATTCTTATCTATTAGATCAGATACTTAGAGTTAATAAAATTTTTTCAATTGTATTGTTTTTATAATTTATAAAACTTGTTTTATGTATTTTTTATTGTGTGTTATAATACTAATTTTATTTTCATTACAGAAAGCTCTCAAAAATCCCAACGTATGCGCCTTCATGGTAGAACCCATCCAAGGCGAGGCAGGGGTGTTGGTTCCTGATGATGGATATCTGAAAGCAGTCAGAGACCTTTGTACCAAGAACAATGTCCTGTGGATTGCTGATGAGGTGATGAGTTATTTAATTTGTATTACAAATAATATTTTTTAAATTTGATGCAATGAAATATGGTATATACACGGTTAAATCGGTTATTGACGCAAATAGTGCAAAAACATCCACGTGCGCTCTAGATGACGATCGATGAATGACATCAAGGGCTACCGGCTGAAATGATAATCAACCTAGATGTACGATAGGATAGTTTACGTATGTGTAAAGTTAGTCTTTAATTCAAGAATTAATTGTATCTCAATAGAGACGAAGATGCAAATTGGAAACAGAATATGGTTGATCGAGGTGTTTACAGGACTTATGACCTGTCATTGGTTGGGTTAAGCGCACGCTTTATGTAATACAACATTCCCCATTCCACCTTTTTTTTTCTTTTCTTTTGACCACCATGTCTGACAAATTTTTAGAAGTTGTATATGTTAATCTGTAACACCACTTTTTACATAGTAGTTTTTCAATCTACACACTAACGCCATCTATGAAGATTGTATTGATAACCCGCAACGGGTAAAATCCAGTATTCGTCTACAAGTATTTGTATACATTCAAAATGTTGTTAGTCTTCAATATTCAATCCTCAATATTTAAGATCTGTTGGCCCCAAACAGTGTCAAATGCCGTTCTTTGGACCAAGGCAGGCGAAAAGCCATTTAGAGAACAAGTCGCTTGACGCAAATAGATGTGGATCGGCTACACTCTGAGACGGAACCCAGGCTGCATCGCTCATGGCGCGCTAGACTGGTCCCCTATGAGGGAAAGAGGAAGCGAGGCAGACCTAGAGCCACCTGAAAGAGCCCTGCAGGACGAGGTTAAAGCAGCAGGCCCACTTGGGATGATGTTACGCATCAGGGATGCGATAGAGTCGGGCGGAGAAGGTTCCTTGAGGCCCTATACACCACGGAGGTGTGACAGGACAAAAAGAAGAAAAAGAAAGTTAGTCTTAATGAAATTGAAGATATAACATAATATACCTATATGATATGTCTAATGGAATTGTAATACACAGGGTGCCCTTCTATGTTGATAAATGACCTTTATGGCTAAATTCGTTATAACCATTTATTTCAGTATTTTTTATATATTCATAAGAAAAGTAACTAACGTATTATTACACAATCTCTCCGAAGGGGTAGGTAGAAATAATGGACCAACAAAGTGATCTCTCCTGACATACGAGTATATACTGACACCTGCTTCTACAATATTCATAAATCGTGTCATTTCGTGGATTTCTTCGACTCCTCACGTGGCCAATATTTAATATTTCATAGATTTCATCGTGCCTCGTTTTCTTTGGCCTTTTTCAATTTCTTGATCCGTTTACCTGGTTTACATATAATATATTTTCTTCATTCCTATATGATTATTAAATATCATATATACAGTATACTTTAAACTGTATAATTTCATCTGAAAGCTTTTTCTTCTTCTTATAGTGCCCTGTCAGGTCCCCCCGACGTTGGAGATCACTCTGGTAAACTCTTCCCTACCTGCGCTGTCCGGAATAGCTCCTCCACAGTTCAGATTCCCGTCCTTTCCCTCACATTGCGCAGCCAAGAGATCTGCCTTCTCCCTGCCCCCCTGCGGCCCTCTATTTTTCCCTTCAAAATTATATGCAGCAGGCGATATTTTTCTCCTCGTAGAACGTGACCCAGATAGGAAATCTCAGCAGCTCTCTATTTACTCCTGCACGATTCAGGACTTCTGTGTTCGTCACTCTGTATGTCCATGGGATCCTGAACATTATTCGGTGAAGCCACATTTCAAATGCCTCTAACCGGTTCATTGTATTTACTTTTAATGTCCATGTCTCACACCCATATAACAGAACAGACCACACATAACACCTTAACATCCTCTGTCTGAAATAATAAAGTTAATATAAGATTTTAATTCAAACCGTAAGGATTATTTTGTGCCATCCTGTAGTTCAACAATACAATTTTTCATCAAGCTTTTTACTAGTGGCATTAACACTCAAAATATGAATAAACCAAATTTACCTTATGCGTTCTCTTGTTTTTTTTCCATCAGGTGCAAACTGGTCTTGGTAGAACTGGCAAGAGATTGTGCGTTGATTACGAGGGGGTGAAGCCAGACCTTCTAGTGCTTGGGAAATCCCTTGCTGGAGGCTTGTACCCCGTTTCCACGGTACTCGCCAATGATCCTATCATGAATGTGATAACCCCTGGTATGTGTAGTCAAATTAATCATAAAAAATTACAAAACACTTGTAGATATTTACTTAAGCACAATAATTACAAATGAGTTACTTTAAAGTAAATAAAATATTATGTGTTTCTTTTTTTTACTTACTTTGTATACAATACTCAGATTTGAGGACCGTTTTCACAAAGTGAAAAATCTACAAAAAAAAAGTTTATTTATTTATGGAAATGGGTTCTTCCATGTGAGCTCTATCGATTGGTGAAATAAAATATTAACTAAACGGTATACGAGTATGTGAGAAAATGTAGCGGTTCAAATGTCGCGATTTCATACAAAACGTGTTATTTTTAACATGAAAAAACCTTCTCCTGAAAAATTTACTATTTTTTTAGATATTTCGCTTTGTGAAAACGGTCCTCATTTATTAAAAACATAAAATAAAAATTAAAAAATCAAACAGGTTTCGGACTAACCAGTCCTTCACATTATATGTATAAATATTTAAAAGATTATAAAATTGTTCACAAATATGGTCAGTTTGACATCTTACATCTTAACATCTGTAAAACTGATGATATTTGTAAACAATTTTAAAATATTTTAAATATTTATATAATATCACTGATAGAGCTGGTAAGTCCGAAACATATTTGATATTTAATTTCAATAATTTTTAAAAAATAAATGTGTTGTTGTATACAAAGTATATAAAAAAAGGAACATTAAACATTTACAACACAAAGTTATGGCGAACATAGAAGAAAATATTATGTATTGTTTTGTCTTAATTTTAAAAAACAAAACAATTTAAAAACAAGGACAATTTTGGAAAATTTAATCAGGTACACCTCAAGGTATCAATTTGGGACCATTTTATTTTTTGTAATTTAGTACCTAATATTTTGCTTAACTTGTATTTTTGAATGTGGTGGTCTATGTGATAGAATGCTTGGGTCCTGGTCTGAGGGACATGGGTTCAAGCCTGGACACTACCAGATTCCTTCTTCATAATGATGGGCTATTTTCTGCTCATATTGGAGATTGCATAATAAAGTTTAAAATAAAAGTAAAAAAATGATTTGAATGTATTTTAACTTTTTGTAAAGATTTTAATTTTACAAAGTTATGCTGTTAGATTTATTTTGTTTGTCACTTCCAGGCACGCACGGTTCAACGTTTGGAGGTAATCCGCTCGGCTCTAGAGTGGCCATGGCCGGTCTTACTGTAATGGAAGAGGAGAATCTTTCTCACAACTCTTTCGTCATGGGCGAGGTCATGAGGGAGAGACTCAATGGCATGATTGGGAATGTCATCACAGGAGTAAGAGGGAAAGGACTTATGAACGCTATCGACTTGAATACTGGTAAATATGATTTTTTTCATACTAGATCCTAGGTTCTCAAAGTGGGTGATAACGCCCCCTTGTGGGCGTTTGAGACTTTCAGGGGAGCAGTAGAAGACCTAGAAAAAATAGAGAGCGTAAGCAGATAAAAAAATATAGTCTAAAAAGACAAAAAAAAAACACGCTAATCATTTCTTCCTTTTCTTCGTTCGGTATTCTACCATATGTCGTTTTCAGAAATAATATTTTAAAATTCAACTATGTGTTTCTGAATATTTGGAATAACTTTTATGGGAGGGGGGCGTTGAACGTTTATTTTTCTTGTAAAAGGGACGGTGGCCCAGAAAAGATTAAAAACCTATGTACTAGATCAAGGCTTATGATAGATTTTAGTTATTAAATGTCGTTAATAAATCATACATGCTCCGTTTTTTCTTCTTCTCTCCTATCCCTTTTCCATTTATATTGGGTCAGCTCTCCGAACAATGCCAGGTTTCTTGGCTCTGCAGCAATCTGCTGCTCTCGATCTGCAGCAATTCCACGTCGTTTTTGACGGTTGACTGCCAAGTTCCGTTGGCCGACCCTGTCTTCTCTTTCGCTCGTCTAGTTCTAGAGATAATAAAGCATACATATTATGACTTAAAATATCTTCTTCTTTCGGTGCCGTGTCAGGTCCCCCCAACGTTGGCGATCACTCCAACAAAGGCATCATTATCTTGCGCTACTTGGAACATGTTCTGAACTCTTGTTATTCCTGTCCACTCTTTGATATTCCGCAGCCAGGACAGGATTTTTCTCCCTTTAGCACATGACCCAAATATGAGACTTTTCTAATTTTCACACTCGATTACAGCTCTCTATTGGCTCTGGCTCTCTGTAGTACGTTTGCATTACTGACCTTATCGGTCCACGGAGCATTCTGCGGTATATCCACATCTCGAAAGCTTTTAACCGGTTCATTACATTCACGTTCAGAGTCCAGGTTTCACAGCCATATAGTAGAACAGTTTCTGTCGGAGTTTCAAGTTAAGATTATCGTTGCAAAAACATGTTCTCATTTGATTAAATGCAGCTCGTGCAACTTCAATTCTGCATTTAATTACAATGTCCGGGTCAAGCGCTTTAGTGATAATGGTGCCAAGGTAAGGTAAGGTCAAGGTTTCTTTTGATGTTATCAGACCATCTTCATCGTAGTCTGCTCAGGTTTCATTGGCTGGGTTTCGGTTGCCACTCCAGGATGCGTCTGATCCACCGATCATCCGTTATCCTCACTATATGGCCGGCTCAAATCCACTTCACCGAAGCCATTTTGCACAATTCAAATTTAATAGAAGTGAAGATAGGTATGGACAAATCTACATAGATGGATAATTGAAACTGACACGTGAAGATAGGTATGGATTTTGAAGTATATATACATCTTCCAAAAATTTGTCATGCATGATCATAACAAAGGTGGAATGGGGAATGTTGTAATTACATAAAGCGTGCGCTTAACCCAACCAATGACAGGTCATAAGTCCTGTAAACACCTTGATCATCCATATTCAGTTTGCGTCTTCGTCTCTATTGAGATACAATTAAATTTTATAATAGGCCATAAAATCATGTACCATATTTTGCTTTGTTAGATTGGGACATAGAAGTGGATTGAAATTAAACTGGATTAAATGTGGCCTAGATACCCTTTTTGCCTTTTGATTTTTTTCTGGAATGGTGCATTCTCCAGCTAATGTAAGTCCTGCGTGGATGGCGGGTGGGCCTAGGGTTTGTTTGGGCGAAGCTGACAAAGGGGCGCCGCTGCGTCCTATAACAGTTTCGGGTAAGCGGCGGGTAACCTTCTATGTCTATTACAAATGGTTTCTAATAACCCTGTTGATGAATTCTTGATTACCCCCCAATAAGCTTTTCATTTAAAACTAATTCTTTTATCGGATTTTCTTTTGTTAATCGTTTAATCGGGCATTGTTTTGAATTGTCTTTATATGTATTTGAAGATGTAAACAAAAAGATATTTCGTATATGCCTCAGTGTTTATTATCAGTACACACCTTCAACAATAATATTACACCATAATTGATAGGTTTTTAATCCTGCTCGTTCGTGTCACAAGGTGAACTTTGGGCCTTTTCTCATTTGTCGCCAACGTTTTGACGATTGTTTTTGAAGTTGAAGTCCCCTTTTGAAATGAAGGCAGAAATAATGGACTGCTACACTTTTCTTTCCTGACATATATTCTCTCGCTTCCTCAACATTCATACATCGTGTCATTCACGCGCGTCGATTTCTCTGACTCCTCACATTGCCGACATTCAATATTTGATTTATTTGATCGTGCCACGTTTTCCTTGGTCTTCTTCTATTTCTGGTTTCATTTACATCGTTACCGTATAATTTTTTTACCAATCTTTCTTCATTCATTCTTTCCATATGTCCAAACCATCTTAATGATCCTTTCACTATTTTGTTCAAACCACCATCATTCGGACCACATTCACTTCTTATGTTTTCATTCGACACTCTATCATGCACAGAGCTACTGCATTCATTTATTCTACTTTCGTCCTTTTTTGCCAGTTCCATGCTTCGCTTTCATACATAAGGGTCGATAGAAGAACACCATTGTGCACTGCCATTCTAGATTTTTTGGATAGGTTTCCACATTCAAAAATAACGGCTCATATGTTAGTAAAGCTCCGACCTGGTTGTAACACCCCATAGCCACATTTTAAAATTTGTAAGGGCGTGATACCGTGCTGCTATCAATGCATTAAAGGAAATTCGGTCTAATAAAGTCATTGCTTCACATTTATATGATGCCGAACGTGAATGTATCAAATTGAACACTGCGACATTCGTGTTTTTTTGCACTACTATTTTTGAAAGAATGAATAAAGAAATAGTGTACATGTTAACGATGTTAATAAAACATGAAATGTATCATAAAACCGAGGAAAACGTGGCACGATCAAATCAATCAAATATTAAATGAAGGCCACGTGAGGACTCGGAGAAATCGACGTGCGTGCAAGACACGACGTATGGCATGTCGAGGTAGCGAGAGAAGTATGTCAGGAAAGAACAGTGTGGTGGTCCATTCTTTCTGCCTACCTCTTCGGAGTACGGTTTGATGGTTAGTTAGTTATTTATATTTTTTCGATCGACGATTGATTCAATCGACGAGCGTACGTGTCGCGATGTGAGAATGTAGAAGAGACGCAAGAGTTTTATCAGGATATAATAGTTTGGCGGTCCATCCTATGTCTACCCCTAAGGAAAAACGGCGTGGTGGTTAGTTAGTTAGTTAGTATAACAATGTCTGATGATATTTTTAAAAATTTGAATACACAACGCGAAGTAACGGCGAATACAGAAATCATACCATAGATAGTTGACTTTAAATAGACCAGATTAAAAATTAAAGAATTTTATTATTGTCAGTACAAATATTATCAACCGCGTGGATTATATTAAGGATTATAAATATTAAATAAAATGAAAACTAAGTGTCTAATCAGTAAATTCTTTTCGTAATATATTATACATAAATGTAATTACATTATAGTGCTAATCTGTGAAACGTATAAAATCTTAATTATTAATTAATTCAAAAAACGTGTTCACAAATTGCAAGTTATTAGTGATTAGATTTCGTACACTGAAAGTGGAAACCATCATTGAAATTATTATTATTATATTGTTGAATCGCTCTTTACATCATTACAGCGCGAGTCAAATCGATGTAAAGGGTAAAGCTATCATATTGATTCTCGTGACATGTGATAGGCAGCCAATCTATCGCCATTTTTACTGTCATTTGAATTCTATACCAGATCAATGACAGTGTGACAATCACATCTCCGGAAATCGAACCCGGGACTTTCGATGTGGTAGTCAAAGCACTTACCACTCAGCAACGAAGGTCGGCGATTTAGGTGTAATTTAGCAATAAAAAATTTCGATAGATTCACGTGAAAAGAAAAGAAGGTTTTGTACTTCTTATTTATCTTGACATAATCCCAATTGTGGTAAATAAATTAATGATATTTAAAAAAAAAGACTAACATCAAGGATTTATATCAATGATATAAGAATGTATCTTACAATCTTCAATATGAACAAAAAATAGCTCATTATTATGAAGAAATCTGGTCATGTCTAGGCTTGAACAAATGCCCCCTGGATCAGGAGCCAAGCGTTCTATCACCTATTATGATAGACCGATGGTTGACTATTTATGAAAAAGCATTTATTTCTCCGCCCCCCCCCTCTAAATCACTTAATATTGATTTTTCTGTAATGTCTCCTAAATAAAAATGTTTTGTAATTTCGTATTTTATGATTTGGTATTGAATTATTTTTATTTTGTTGAGTTAAAAAAAACAATAGCGGAGAGATTAATATACCTGGCGGCTACCATAGACACTAAAATGTTTTTTTTTTTTTCAGATGCCATCAAATCGTGGGACTTGAGTGTTAAACTTATGAAAGCAGGAATCTTAAGCAAAGTTGCCCACGGAAGAGCCATACGCTTGTCCCCTCCCCTTATAATCAACAGAGAACAAATGAACCAAGCAATGGACGCGATGGAAGCCGCTGTCAAAAGTGTTTAAAAAATATTAATTCTAATTTTATAATTACTAAAAAATGTATTAATTTACTATATACACCTAAATTGAATTAAAATGCAAAGTATCCTATTCTTAAACTGTCTGTACAACGTTGGCTATCACCCTGACGTAGGCTCTTCTGTCCTGTGTTAACCGGAACAACTTCCTTACTCTGTGAATTCCGATCCACTCTTTAATACTTCTCAGCCAGGACATCTGTCGTCTTCCCTCACCACAACTACTGTAGACGCTCTCTTAACCGACCTTGACGGGACCGACCCAGGGCCGGATAACGAAAAAGCCGGTTAACCCTTAACGTACCGTGTTCAAAACAAAACGCTCGCTCCCATGTGGTCAATTCAGTTTACCGCTAACTTTATCTAAATATCAAGCATATGACTCGATGAATCAAAATTTAATTTATGTCATCTTGTAGGGAATTTCATTAGGAATAGATCGATATCTATAACATACATGGATTATTTGAAATACATATCATTATTAATTTTTTTCTGGAACCATGCGATTTCTGATATAGAATGCGAGACAGCATATGAGCAACTGACACCAAGTATGAACTTGTCTCGCCCCGCCGCGCCGTGGCGCTATAATTTTACGTATGATAAAGGCACCTAGGTAAAATGTATAGTACGTTCAAGACAACGAGTACATATTAATATTTGTCCCTTTTGGTAAAGTGTTAATATTTTCACAGTTCTGATATTATTAAGTTGCGTGCTGCGTTTCCGTCCACAGTCGGTACTATTACGTACCTATGAGAAAAGGCCAAACATATAATTTATAATACGTTCAAAACAGCGAGTAAGTATTTGTCACTTTTGATAAAGTTGTAAATATTAGCAAAACAAATTCTACCTTAACACGAATGAAGGTGAGGGCAGTCTTAAAAAATATTTTTTTTTGGGATGAAGGAAGTAATTTTTTGCTTTTTTTTATTACGAAATATTGAGAACACTTCAATGGAGGATTACAATTTTTTTATAATATTAGGGTCCATAGGTTTTAAGAAAATCAACTTTAAATTGGCAGTGGAAACTCAATTGACCACATGGCAACGCGACGGTTAAAGAGAAGGTAGTGAAAAACGCATTTAAAAAAACACTTTCGCAATGAAGAAAAAAAACACAACTTTTTCAAAACACTACGAAACTTTTATTCTGTATTAGAAACTCACACATTAAAAAATAACATTTCACAAACTGTGAAAAAAATATGTACAGGAAAAAGCCACACATCACTCCAATTTTTTTTTGAAAAGTAGGCCTACAATGTATTAATTTTTTTTGTTATTTTCTGCTGCTTCTTGTGTTGAATCGACATTTTAAAAGCGTAGTCACGCCATTTCTTTATGAACATTACATCTACTGCAGTAGAATCCTTCTGCTGTAGCCGCCACCTGTAGAGCCTCTTTTCCTTCGTCGTGGCTAACCGTGTTGTCTTCTTCGTACTCCTCACAGTCGACTTCCTCTTCCTCTAGTGCTTCGTTGATAACAGTCTGAACTATCTCGTCATCATTCAACATTTCATTTTCAAGAGGGTCATCACCTTCAAGAACCCATTCCTGAACATCTTGAAGTTGAAAATCATTCATTTCGGGAAGTTGCTACTTGTCTCCTAGATTCCTAGAAGAGGCCGGTTAAAGCGGTGGGATGGATAAAGCGGCGCCGGTTTAGAGAGCGTTTACTGTACCCTCAATCTCTCCCTACATTATGAGGTGCATCAAACCTTGTGTCCCAAATATGCTATTAAAAAAATTGTAATGGACACCAAGAACACGAAGTATTAAAATGTTGAAACTATAAAAAGCGAGATGTTCTCTAGTAATTAAACTTCCTCAAGTCAACTTGTCAAGTTTTATTTAATTCTGCAACAAGCTACAACTTACGCATATTGACTTACAGGGAGTGTGTAAGTTCCTACCAATTTTCGGACTATCTATCTTCTCGAAAATAAAATAACACAGCGCCCCCTTATAAAAAATACTAACTTAAAACCGACTTCTGTTCTTGAAATAAATAATGGAACTTTTAGGTTTTAAAAATGAAATTATGGATTTATATTTTTTTATGATTTTATTTTTTATATGTTTTTACTCAATCTATTTTTAGTTTTAAATCAATCTTTTTCCGGGATATTGCCAGTATTATTTAGGCGCAGTTGGTCTCCAACGTCCCTTAATTTGCATTTGACCCAAAACGCATTTAAAATTTATTTTAGGAGAAATAAATAAATATTAAAACAAATTATTTGTATTTCATTTGACAATTGTTTACCAAAAATACTATTTTTATTTATTTATTCTTAAATCTGCAATTGTTTTATTGCATTCCCATGCGTTGATAATACATTCTGGTACAAACGACTATTGTGGCAGAATGGCAACAGCTATGACTGCCACACCGAATATCTCGGGTTGGATTCCCGAGGATGACAGCGTGAGAATGATTTAAAGAACTACTAAACAAAATAGTAATAAAAAATAACATTCAGAAAATTGTAAAAACACTAAATCAAATCTAAAACATCTCACGAATTAAAATAATTTGATAAAGAATTTTAAGAGTAGAATAAATGCAGTAGAAATGAGATCTCTTAGACGAATGTGTGGATACTCTGTGTATGATAGAGTATCGAATGAAAATATAAGAAGTGAATGCGGTGCGAATGGTGGTGTTATGAACAAAATAATGAAAGGATCATTAAGATGGTTTGGACGTATGGAAAGAATGAATGAAGAAAGAATGGTAAAAAAATTATATGTTAACGATGTTAATGGAACCAGAAATAGAGGAAGACCGAGGAAAACGTGGCACGATCAATTAAATCAAATATTGAATGTCGGCCACGTGAGGAGTCAGAGAAATTGACGCGCGTGCATAACCCGATGTATGAATGTTGAGGAAGCGAGAGAGATATGTCAGGAAAGAAAAGTGTGGCAGTCCATTCTTTCTGCCTAACCCTTCGGGGAGACGGCGTGATGGTTAGTTAGTTAGTTTAGAATTTTTTTATGTATTAAAACAGTTTATTGACATTTTTGAGTTTATTTTTCTAGATACGTTTCGAAGGTTTTACACCTTCGTCATCGTTTTCTTAATGATGAAGGTGAAAAATATTCGAAACACGATGAAAAAAAAATCATAAGTGGATAAAACGAGCTGTACAATATTTACAAAGCTCCCAGTCTCTCCACACAGGTCAGACTGAATAGACTGAGATGGGCCGGTCACGTGCAGAGGATGCCGTCATCGCGAACCCCAAAAATATTGCTGGAGTGGCACCCAGGTGGTAGAAGACCAATCGGACGACCAAGGCTGCGATGGGAGGATGAAGTTGGGAGAGATGGGGCAACATTGTTAAGAGTGTCAGATTGGAGGGTCGAAGCGGTGGACAGGAGGAGTTGGAGGCGAAGAATTCTGGAGGCTAAGGCTCGATATGGGCTGTAGGGCCATCGAAGAAGAAGAGGATAAAACAGTGGTTTAATTAAAAATAAAATCATTTTGGGATTTAAAAAATTAATAATTTGATCATCTCATTGTGTTTATATCTTTGATATTTCAATTGAAAGAAAAGAGAGAAAATACTATAAAGAATCCCTGAATTAACGAATGAGTTTAAAGAAATAGATAAGTGCGAACCGATTACTTCTTATCAATATCTTTATCAGTGCCCTAGAGATGATTCATTCATAAAAAGGCCATCTGTAAAACTTTAAACTTATTAAATATTGGAATAAAATAATTAATAAGACAATAATCAATAGGACTAAGAGCCTTCTTAGAGTAGCGGAAATACGAACAATACGCTCCATCAAAAGCATAACCCTCAGAGATCGGATCAGAAATGAGACGATAAGGTCTGTCTGTGGCATTGAGGACACAGTAAGACGGGGACGAAGCAGAAGGCACATGTCATAGAGATCACGTGGACCGCATGGAGAATACACGAATTGCAAAAATTGTTAAAGAAGGAAACTCTAGCAGTAAGAGATTACCAGGAAGGCCACTGAAGAGATGGAAATATAATTAAAGGGTTAGAGGGGCAGTCAGAGGTATGAAAAAACAAGTATTTTCAATAACAAAAATTTCTGTTATTTAATTTCTTTTATTAAACCAACAATATTGAATTGAATTTTAACTTGATGTTACCTAAATTCGAAAAAAAAATATATAAATTATATATGAAGTTATCGCCATATTTGTTGGACCCTGTTCCATCTCTCATGCATTCCTGGTATTATATATTTATTATGTTTTACCTGTTCTCAATAGATGCCTTAAACTATAAAAAAAAATTGTAATGTCTTTTGAGAAAATAAACTGATTTGATTTGATTTGATAAGTGGTGCTTTATGCTGACCTTTATAACTTCTTACAGGTTCATCTAATATCATTCAAATAAAAAATATATTATTTTAATAGTAAATCTAGTGGCTGATCGAAGGATTTTTTTCTTTTTAAAAACTCTTAATTTTTATAAACAATTAACTGTTGCATTTTTCCTTGAAAATCCGTAAGTAAATTATCAGAGGCCGACATTTAGTTTATTTAAAAAAAAAGGATCGGGCACTAGATTAACTATTAATTTTATTTATTTATTTTTATTTGAATGATTTTAGCCACGGGTGGCAGAGATGAGGACGGTGAGGATGATAGCAGGAAGGACTATTCGAGATAGGGTGAGGAACACGGCCATCCGCGAGATCTGCAAGGTGGAGGATGTCGTGAGATGGGGCAAACAACGCAGAAGATACTGGAATGCGCACGTGCAGAGGATGTATCCCACCAGAATATCACACGCTGAGGCGCATTAGATTCATGCCGGCTCCCGTCCCCACGGAAGACCGCCGAAGAGATGGAGAGATAGTTGGGAGTCAACCTCCCAAGAGAGGCCAGCCTGATTTCAGGAACAGACCAAAGGTCTATAAGGAGAAGAAGAAGAAGAAGAAGAAGAAGATTTTAGATGAACATGTAAGAAGTTATAATGGTCACCACAAAGCACCCCTTATGGAACAAGGTCCAACAAATATGGCGATAACTTCATATATAATTTATATATATTTTTCAAATTTGGATCAAAACAAGTAAAAACATTATATAATAATTTTATATTGTTGGTTTCATAAAATAAATTAAATTACAGACCAAAAATAAAAATTTAAATACTTGTTTTTTCGTACAGCAGCAAGAGATTACCAGGAAGGCCGCCGAAGAGATGGAGAGATAATTAATATAAATGAAAACGACTGTTTTCTTCTTCTAGGAGTTTTAGTAAATTATGTTATTGAATTAAATTGCATTTGCGAGGCTGTAGACATTGTTAGATAGGGGTGCCAATGGAGAAGATACTGAAACAAGCATGTCTCTCCTATCCCAGAAAATAGAATCCAAAGATACCCCGAGACAATCTATCCGATAGTTTCTGATCACGTGACCGACCATCGAAAATATGGCGAGATATTTGACAGTCCATATCATAGGAAGCTGGAAATGCAATCAGCAACAATTCATGCGATCTATAAGAATAATATTGATATTAAGAAGAAGCAATTTGAGAAAGAGAAGTGTTATTATGCGTTCTTTCTCCTTGACAGGTAAAAATGGATTAATTTGGTACTTTGAACGTTTTGCGTCTCAGCTTTACGAGAGATAAAGAAAGATACTAATTCGTTTTAGTCAATTTTTTTTATTCATCAACGATTCTTTGCCTTTTAAAGGCTGGCACATTGAAACAGGGATCAGTTACTGTCGAACGCTCTGCAAGGAATAATCCGTGGTCAATAATCTAATTCAATTCAGTTTCTACATACGTCCAGTGATATATTTTAGGTAAGACATGATTGATCCATGTTTTTGTAAAAATGGTACATATTTAAAATACATTAAAGGGCAGAGGTCGGATGCGAAATCCCATTGAAAACAACTCAAATTTGTCAAAACATTTTTTGTAAGAGAATTAACATATCTAAATTATTATTATTTTATTTCTCTTTTTCTTATTTTATACACTTTGTTTATACAACACTTACATAAATATACATATTTAAAATAATATAAAATTGTTTACATGATCTGATAGATGTTATAAAGATTTATTTAAAACATCTCTAAGATCATGTCAACAATTTTATATTATTTTAAATATGTATCACTGAAGAAGGACTGGTTGTCCGAAACATGTCACAATTTGCATAATATTTCATTTTAATCAATAAATTTATAATTATAAAACTTAAAATACATTTTATTTTAAAGATTTCTTTTCTACAGTAAACACTGTTAAGGTGAATAGCTCTGTGTCAACTTCAAAAACCAATTTATAGTTATAGATGAATTTTCAAAAAAAGGGGGGTTCTACACAAAACAGAAAAAATCGGCAAAGGGTGTACTCGTATGATACAAAAAAGTTTGGGATCCTATGTTCTAAAAAATACAAAAAGATCTAGATATTTCGATACACGCAGGGTGGAGAAACTGTACCCTAAGATTTGTATTTTTCAATATGATTTTACAAACTACCCCTCCCATGAAATTACGCGCCTAAATTTGTGTTCAAAATATTTTTTATTAAATCAAACCAAAAAATAAATGTTGAAGATACATGTAAACTACCTATTTACAAAAGAGTTTGCATTTCACGAAAGAACCAATGGATTGTTCTGAAAAAGTTCATGCTTTTTATTTAAACGATACATCAAAAAACTTGTTTTTATCTTTGTGTAAATATACAATATTGCCTCTGCAAAATTGGCATCGAAAAATCTACCTATTGTCGATCTCTTAATAAGATGAAACGAACCACGAAAACATAAAAAATTAAATGGCAAAAATATAAATAAAAAGGAGGCCATGGCTCTATCTGGGCTATAGCGCTGTTGAAAAAGAAGAGAAGATTTGATAATTTACAAACACATTTTTTTTTAGAAAATAGACGTATTCATTCGTTTATTTAATATATTATAGAGTTTTACATCATTGTTCAAGAAATAGGAATTTATTTAGTGTATCGATTTGAAACGTCTATTTTTAATGGTTAACTCCTCACATCACGATATTTTTTTTAAATTTTAAAGAAAATAATATTTTAAATTACATATTGCAAAATAGAATAAGGTAAATAAATAAA
The DNA here is from genome assembly GCA_022606425.2 of Lepidostoma basale. NCBI lineage: Eukaryota > Metazoa > Arthropoda > Insecta > Trichoptera > Lepidostomatidae > Lepidostoma > Lepidostoma basale. Next base: position 98,161 of record JAHDVF020000770.1, read on the forward strand.
AAAACATTTTGTTTATTTATATACAGAAGACTCTCGATCCGGGACACTTGAGTCATTGAAAAAATATTTTATGAAAACAAAAATATTTCACAATAGTACTTATAATCTGTCACAATGACATTAGGCGTTTAGTTCACATTTTCGCCACCGCCAACTTCCTCTGTGGCTCTATAGTCGTTTCGAGTTTGCAATAAAGCACCCGCAGCGTAGTTTATACTCATAAAACATTGTTGTTAATTTTATTTTACTGTAAAAAAGTGTTTATAATAATGGATAAACGCAAACGAGTCGTACTTTCAATTGAACAAAAACTCGAAATAATTCAAAAGTTTAAAAATGGTGCAACCGTTAAATATTTATTGAATCAATATAATGTTGGTGATCAAACTATACGGGACATCATAAATTAAAATAGTAAATTGATAGATTTTGCGGGAACATCGGAAAGCACCAAAGGCGTGATCAGTAGAAAGACTATGACCGTCGTTTCCGCCAGTCTAAAAGTGTGACGCTGTCAACACGTGCGTCTTTCTAAGCAAGTAGATATACATAAGCGCATAAAACACAGTTTTAAACTTCTATTTTTTTTACATTTTTAAAAATGTTTTCGGATTAACCGGGAAGTCGATTATACGGGATTTTTTTCACCATATCCATCCCGGAAAATCGTGAGTCTACTGTACCTATATTGCTAAAAATGTGTTTTGCAGCAAAATTACTAAAAAGCTAAATTTGGTTCAATTTCATAATTTATTTTATTAAAACACGCAATAAATGATTCACCATGATATTTCATCTGGCAATATCTTTTTATTTATTTATTTGAAAAATGTGTTTTTAAAAAAACTCAAAATGTGTCGAATAAAATGTCAGTAATCGAGCAGGTCCACCATCAAACAAACGTCAACATAAAATGTATTTTTTTTGTAAACAAACGCCCTTATCTGTGGGTTATATTAGTTAGATGGGAATGTAGAGTGTAGCGTACAACAATAATACGCGTTAAAATAAAATATTAGTAGATTTTTTGTTTTTTACCAAATTTGTTACACCATGAAATGATAGGTTAAATAACTGGTTTATTATTTAAAAAAATAAATGAATTGTTTTTTTTATGCAATGTTTTTTTAGTTTCGTTCCTAGGGATTGGTTTGCAGCAAAGTTAATTAACATCTTTGCCGGTTCTTGTGATGCCACTTGGGCCTTTTAAATGTGGTAGTTTCTCGTTGCTTTCCATATTTGTATCTGTGTGGTTTTTTGAACCCAATTACTGCGTATAATTTTATAGCTATTGATTCTCATCGTATATGATCGGTAGCTAATCTATCGCCATTTAATTGTCACGTGAAACCTACACCCGACCAATGACAATGTGACAATCACACTGCCATCGCCGGATATTGAATTCGAGACCTTCGGTGTGACAGTCTTCGCTCCTCCCACTCTGCCACGAAGGTATTGATTGTAGTATGCAAAATTTCAAATATTTTTTGTTATTGTTTTTTATATACATTAAAGTGTAGCGTATAGGTACTAAGAATACATGTGAAATTGTAATAATATGATTATTAGTATTATTATTATTTTTGTTGAATTACTCTTTGCATTATTACAGCGCGAGCCAAATCGATATAAATGGTATAGCTAACATATTGATTCTCATGACATGTGATAGGTAGCTAATCTATCGCCATTTCATTGTCATGTGAATTTTGCACCAGACCAAAGACAGTGTGACACTCACACTCCCATCGTCAGGAATCGAACCCTTGACCTACGGGGTGGCAGTCATTTGCCACTCAGCCACGAATGTCGTCATATATTGATTGCATTGTTTACATTTTTTTTTGTCATTGTCAATTTTTTTAACATTGCGTATACCAAGAATACTTATGTGTGTAATTTTAATGTTCTATAGATTTTTCGTTTTGTAACAAATTTTATACTCTATGAAATGAAGGGTTTGTTAATCTAACCTAAAGTAAATCACTTTAAATGTATTGCCCGTGTTTTGACGTCTCTTCTCGAGCGTTCCATAGGTTCTGTTGACACAATTATCACCCATAATGTAACTTTATCAAGACCTGATTATATCATATTGACCTGGATAATGGGTTAAGTATTGATTTCATAATAAAAATTGATAAATCCACGGATAATGCAATACATTACAACACTCATCGTTAATTGAGATATACTCCAGTGGATTTCACGTGTTAAAGGCAATTTGCTATTCAAACAATTTCATTTTTAATATAGGTACTCGTATTATATATTCAAACATAGATATGTTTCAAATATGTTACTGCTCGCCCTTAGAGACGAGATACAAAGCTCCATATTATTAAAATTGAACAATGATGTAAAATATAATGATTTAAATATTGGTAAAATCGTTTTTTTTCAAGAATATTTATACAGGTGGCCCTCGACTTTCGCACAATTCGCTATTTCGCACATTTTTCGACCGTCGTTTTTTGTTCAATAAACAATCAAATCAAATCAAATCAGTTTATTAACTCAAAAGACATTACAAACAGCAAAATGTTTAAGGCATCTATTGAGTACAGGTCAAACATTATAAAAATATTAGGTCCTTACATATGAAATTGGCGTTTTGCCGTACTGGCAACTTTGATCTCAAATATCTTCTCTTTGGTTAGGAATTCCAAATTCAAATTTATACAGCTATTTACTCAAGTATTTGTGTTTCGAAAATTATAATTCATTTGTTTTTTCCTCAATTGTTTTTTTTCTTTACGTCACTCAGTTTACAAAATGGAAAACTTGAAATATCGCGTTATTTACGAGTACGAGTTCCACCGTGGCACCAGTGCTGCAGAAACGGCTCGAAGGATTAATGATGTGTATGGCGACGGTGCCGCAAAAGAAAACACAGTGCGTTTTTGGTTCCAACGTTTTCGTTCTGGAAATTTCGACCTGCAGAACAAGCCCCGTGGACGGCCGGAGACCAAAGTTGATAATGAAGAATTGAAGGCTATTGTGGAAGCGGATCCATCGCAAACCACGTCCGAGTTAGCTGCAGGCTGCGGTGTTAGTGATAAAACTGTTTTAATCCACTTGAAGCAAATTGGGAAGGTGAAAAAGCTTGAAAGGTGGGTACCTCACGAATTGAGTGAAGCAAATCAACAAACGCGCGTTGACTGCTGTGTTGCATTACTCAACCGGCACAATAATGAAGGGATTTTGAATCGAATCATTACCTGTGATGAAAAGTGAATCCTGTATGATAATCGGAAGCGCTCATCGCAATGGCTGAACCCTGCCGAACCAGCCAAACCATGCCCCAAGCGAAAATTGACTCCAAAAAAGTTACTTGTGAGCGTTTGGTGGACTAGTGCTGGTGTCGTTCACTACAGCTTTCTTAAATCTGGCCAGACGATTACGGCAGATGTCTATTGTCAGCAACTGCAAACCATGGTGGAAAAGCTAGCTGCTAAACAACCGAGGCTGGTTAATCGCTCTAGGCCACTGCTGCTTCATGATAACGCTAGACCACACACTGCACAACAGACGGCTACCAAATTAGAAGAGCTTCAATCGGAATGTCTAAGACATCCACCATACTCTCCGGACCTTGCCCCAACAGATTACTATTTTTTTCGAAATTTGGATAACTTCTTGCAAGGGAAAAAATTCAACTCCGATGGGGCAGTCCAAACCGACTTCAAAGATTTTATTGATTCCCGTCCGAATGGTTTTTTTAGTAAAGGGATCGATGAACCACCTATGAGATGGCAAAAGTGCATAGATAGCAATTTTACATACTTTGATTAAATAAATATATTATATTAAATAAAAATCAACTTTATGTTCCTCCCATACAAAACGCCAATTTCATATGTAAGGACCTAATACAACATAATACCAGGAACACATTAGAGATGGTTCGACATTAGGAAGACAAGATACTTTCTAAAGTCAAGAGTATTTGTCTCCTGAACGTACCTTTACTAATATGAAAGACATCGATCTCCGAGGAGATTGCGTTCAGCAGACTAATTGCTCTTCCCACCGATGTCACCAGAGGCAGATTGGTTCTGGTGGCCGGTAGGTAAAACAATCTGTGCTGTTGCTGTCGGAGAAATCTATCAGGGACAAAAATACTAACACCCTCTAGCACGGCCGAGCTCTCGAAATATCCCCTGATTAATTTAAAGAAATGGGTAATGAGATGCCCATCTCGTCGAAGCTGTAAATATTTGGTTCCGAGCAAAAGAAATGCCGTGGGTTAGAGCCACGGATAACTACCATACTCCTTCATGTAGAGATACCTCAGAATTTTTTTCTGAACCCTCTCCAGCATAACGGAATATCTCGCCTCGTGAGGACTCCATATCACAGAACCACTTTCGAGTCTGCTCCGAACCAACGCGTTGTATAGGACTCTGAGCACATTGGGATCTCTGAAAACTCTTCCGGTCCGAATGATGACCATTTCGCAAATTTCTTGACAAATTCGTAAAGAAGATTTCCAAGTCCTAAATCATTTCGTTATTCTATTATGTATTTACTCGTATGTATATGATTGATAAATAAATTAATGAAAATACTCACTACATCGCTCACTTGTGTCTCACGTGCAGTCGCTCTCATCTCCAATGATGAATGAAGTAAACTTGGACGTCAACAACCAAGATGTTGATGAAGTAATCGAATCATGAATACCTAATTGAAACAAGAAGCAAATAAAATAGAAAATGAAGGCGAAGAAGAGGTTGAAATCGTAAAGACTTTGACAATACAAAATATGAATGAAGTCTTCATGCATCTTGATAAATTTTTGGCTATCATAGATGAATGTCATCCCAATACAGAACGTATATCTCAAGTATGTAGGACACTCGAAAAAGCCACGGCATGTTATAGGAAAAGCAAAACAGGGGATATTCAACAATCTCTTGACAAATTCGTAAAGAAGATTTCCAAGTCCTAATTCGTTTTGTTATTCTATAATATTATGTATGTACTCGTATGTACGAGTATATGGTTGATAAATAAATAACTGAAAGTACTCACCATTTTGGTGTTTTTTTAACATGACCTCTACTTTCGCAAATTCAACTTTCGCACACATTTTCAGGATCAATTAAGTGCGAAAGTAGAGGGCCGCCAGTAATTAATACAAATGAAAAGAAATGTTTTTTATAAGTTTTATTATTTTATATGAGAGTGACACAGTACTTTGCCTTGCTAATGAATTCTTTCAACAAAAACAACAAACCATCACGTCGTTTCCCTGTAGGGGTAGTAGTGGTAGGCAGAGAAAATGGAACGTCACACTACTCTATCCTGATCCTTTAAGCCAGGACATTTAAGTCAGTGGAGTGGTTTGAGATGTTGTATTATTATATGGGACTTTTTGGGATGCCTTCAATGAGTCTTGCATTGCATTGAACGCAGATTGAAGTTTTCCTTGTTGTTTTGGAATGTTTTCATAAATTCCACTACAATAGTTAAGTCGTGACACAACGAAGGAATTTACAAGAGTTTTGTAAGTGTCATGGGGAATACTCCTTTTGACGGATTTTAATCGTCTTAGGTGGAAGAAACTAGCTCTAACCGTGTTGTTGATTTGGAATTTTAGGGACAGATTTGCGCCAAGATAAAGACCAAGAAGCTTTGTGGAGATTTTGGGAACGATATCATTGTCAGCTGTTGAAATTGAATAATGATCGATAAGATGTTGACGGTTTGCGGAAGAAGTCCAGAGAAATTAATTTTTCGATGGATTTAGTTTAAGTTTGTTTGATGACATCCATTAAGATAACAACGGTGTATGAATCTCTTTTACATACAAAGCTTTACGAGGAAATGCGAATAAAATTTTATAATCATATTATTTTTTAAACAAGTAAAAATATTTTCAATGTCACTTTCCCAAGTCCTGCTCCCCTATCCCCCATATAAGATACCACAGCCCCGGGCAATGTGACCATTATTATTAATGTCAAAGCAAATAGTGGACGAATGGTGAATTTCCATAAAACTGGATTCTTACGTCATACGTACAGAGGGATACCACTCGGAATATCATTTCCTAGGTCATCACTATGAAGAGGAATCAATTACTTTTAAGTGATATTATATTAAGAATTAATTGTGGTGTTCGTAAGAAGGGCGGAACGGGGAATATTGAATTACATAAAGCGATCGCTTAACCCAACCAATGACAGGTCATAAGTCCTGTAAACGCCTCGACCACCATATTCTGTTTCCAAATAATTTACATCTTCGTCTCTATTGAGATGCAATTAATTCTCAATGATTAACCCGTAATGGGTAAAATCCAGTCCATTTGTCTACAAGTATTTGTATACATGAAAAAAAAAACAAGATATTGTATTGTTCAAAATATAACATATTGTGCATTTAAAAAAATACTTTTCATTAATTGAACAATTGGATTGTAAACATCATATTTATTGTTTTTAAAACCGCAATACATAACTCCATATAAAATATGAAAAATTATATAGATAATACAATATATATTTGTTCTGATTCAAGTATCACGATAACGACAATTATCTGCTATGCAGATCACAACCTCTCCATCTTTTACGTGGCGTCTCCCCTTTCCAGAAAAAATGTAACTTCTTATTTATTTCTCATTTATTTGATAACACTTTTTAACTCAAAATGTGTAAATTACCAGTAATCGAAGTAATCAAATTTTAAAGTAAAATTGTTTTTTTATTGTAAACTATCGCCATTAGCGCCATTAGCGCCACTAGCGCCACTAGCGCCACTAGCGACACTAGCGACACTAGCGACACTAGCGACACTAGGGTCACTAGCGCCACTAGTGACGCCTTTTGTAACTTAATGGTTAGGTGGTAATGCAGAGCGTAGCGTACAACAAGAATGTGTATAAAATTAAAATATTCTGTACAAATATTAGTAGATTTTTCGGGTTTTAGTATAATAAATTTTTGTATCATTACATTAATGGCCGTTGGAAACGCACCTTGGGAAGAGCTGCTTTAAATTATAAATGTACGATAATTATGTACCTTCATAATGCAATGATTTGATCTAGTACAATCAATTTGTATCAACCGTAGTTTCGTGGGAAGGGTGACTTTACTTATATTAGGCGAAGTGTTGGACTCCTTGTCGTCATTACGAACTCGTATCTGTGAATTTAAATACATCTTTACTATCTGGTGCTATCAGACACGACTGTGAATGTCTCTATTTTGCAAACCAAACTATAGGTAAATTAAATAATATTTTATAGTTATCAACTTATTGAACGCTAAGGCATTAACACTGTGAAATTCCGTAATATACTTAGGAAATTGAAAATATATTTTCTTCTATGTTCGCCATACTTTGTGTTGTAGATGTTTTATTTATCTTTTTCTTTTTTTATATATACTTTGTATATACAACACTATTAAAATTACTAATCAGACATATTTCGGACAACCAGTCCTTCTTCAGTGATACATATATAATCTGATTATAAATTATGTTTTCATATGAAAACATAATTAATAATCAATTTCTTCCTCTTTAAATACTTTCTTCGATGGCCTTACAGCCCATATTATTCGCCTCCAACTCCTTATGTCCTCCGCTTCGACCCTCCGATCTGACACTCGCAGCCTTGGTCGTCCTAGATAACTGGTAAATTTTCGTTAATTACCATATTCTGCTCCATTTACTAGTGTATATAAACTGCAGTGAGTTGATGTTTCGTCACATTCGATGATGCCTTAGAATGGCGAAACATGTCATTCCCATAAAATATAATAAAACTTATAGAAAACTGACGTTTTCATTCGTATTAATTATTTAATATGGAGTTATACATCATTGTTCAATAAACAATAAATTGTATAATGACCGACAGAGAAAATTATCTCGGGACTGTTTATAGAAGCCAAAAAGTAGACAGAATCACACAAGTCTGTTGAATATGAGATTAAATAAAATGTCTCCTTGTTTCAGATACCTGACAATGCTGACCAATGGCGTGAAAAACGGATTTGTGACCAAAAACTTTTCGTCCAAAGAAGTTATAGAGAGAGAACTTAAGTATGGAGCGCATAATTACGACCCTGTGCCAGTTGCGCTTTGTAAGGGCAAAGGTGTGTATGAAAGTAATAAATAATTATCTGATAAACACTTTACGCGAAGTGGTAAGATTACTTTACACTTAAGTTTCGCGGTCTCCGCGCATAGCGATCTTGGTGGCAAGGATGCGTATTTAAGATGACGCCCGCTATGTTGTTACTAAAACAATTCTGATAACATTATTTGCAAAATCGCAGGATCCCTATATATTGTATATCTATAGACATACATTTCTGTTTTTTGAGATTGGGTGCAATTATGGCGAATTCGTAAATACCCTTACGATAAAG
>JAHDVF020000771.1:0-13713 GCA_022606425.2 Lepidostoma basale
ATGGGTACGTTTCACTCTATTTTTGCTAAAATTCTGCGTTTTGAAGGCACAAAACTAGGTTATACTTCCAATTTTTCGATTTATGATACCGATGATTCTAAATCATTAATCAGAACAATTGTGAAAGAATTGAATTTAGATGATAAACTTTATCGCCCAAATTCGGTGTTAAGTCGCATCTCAAATGCTAAAAATGCCCTTGTTTCTTGGGAAAATTACCTTGCCAATCCTACTTATTTGCAAGACGATACGGCTGCAAAAATCCCCGAATTAGGTAGAATTTATAAAACCTATCAATTGCGAGCTTTTCAGGCAAATGCGATGGATTTTGATGACTTGTTGTTTAATACAAATGTTTTATTTAGGGATTTTCCAGAAGTTTTAAATAAATATCAACATAAGTTTAAGCACGTTTTGGTTGATGAGTTTCAAGATACCAATATTTCACAATATTTAATTACTAAAAAACTTTCGGCAGTTACTGAAAACATTTGCGTTGTGGGCGATGATGCTCAAAGTATTTATGCTTTTCGTGGAGCAAATATTCAGAATATTTTGAATTTTAAATCAGATTATCCCGATTTAAAAGTTGTTAAATTAGAACAAAATTATCGTTCTACAAAAAATATTGTGAACGCCGCCAGTTCGGTTATTGCTCGAAATAAAGAGCAATTAGACAAAAGTATTTTTACCGATAATGAAGATGGTTCAAAAATAGAAGTCATAAAAGCTGGAAGCGATAATGAAGAAGGGCGTTTGATTGCCACCAATATTTTTGAGGCAAAAATGAATGCCAATTTAGCAAATAATGATATTGCTATTCTTTATCGCACCAATGCACAATCTCGAAACTTTGAGGAATCGTTAAGAAAATTAAATATTAAATACCGAATTATTGGCGGATTGTCTTTTTATCAACGAAAAGAAATTAAAGATTTGATTTGCTATTTGCGTTTTGTGGTAAATCAGAATGATGAAGAAGCCTTTAAACGAATTATAAATTTACCAAAAAGAGGTATTGGTGATACAACCGTTGCGAAAATTGTGGTAACGGCATCAGAAAATCAAGTGCCAATTTGGGAAGTTGTCAGCAATATTGGAGAATATGTGGCAGGGCGTGCAACAATTCAGATTGACCAATTTGCTACTTTAATAAAAAGTTATAAAATTTTAGCAGAAACAGGCAAAGATGCTTACGAAGTGGCTTCGCATATTGCTAAAACATCGGGTTTGCTAAAAGAATTGTACGAAGATAAAACCGTAGAAGGCTTGGCTCGCTACGAAAATGTGCAAGAATTATTAAATGCCGTAAAGCAATTTGTTGATAATGTTGGGGGCGATGATTTTCAGAATGATGATAAATCATTAAGTGCATTTTTGCAAACAGTTTCCTTGCTTACCACTGCTGACACAAAAGAAGAGGAAGGCGACAATGATAGAGTTACGCTAATGACAATTCATGGAGCAAAAGGGCTAGAATTTAAGTATGTCTATATTGTAGGCTTAGAAGAAGACTTGTTTCCGTCGCAAATGATGCTTCAAAAACGAACCGATTTAGAAGAAGAAAGACGACTTTTTTATGTAGCCATCACAAGAGCCGAACAAAAATTAACACTTTCTTTTGCCGAATCTCGTTATCAATTTGGGCGAGTAAAACCTTGCGAACCAAGTAGGTTTTTAAATGAAATTGATGCAAAATACCTGCAAATTGGCAAAATGAGGCTTTCGCCTATGCGAGATATTGCCAATCCGCCAGAGGTGCGTGAACGTCCAACTTCATCAGTAAGTTTTGTAAAAAAATCGCCTGCACAAAATCTCCAACAAGTTTCACGAGTTGCTCCGCCAATTACTGTGCAACATACTCCGTCAAGCGATTTTAAGGCAAGCGATACAGCTTTATTAAAAGAAGGCGTAAAAGTTGAGCATCAAAAATTTGGTTTTGGAACAGTTAAAAAATTAGATATTAACGGCACCGACCGCAAAGCAATTATTAACTTTGATACGCAGGGCGAAAAAACACTTTTGCTGAGTTTTGCCAAGTTGAGAATTGTGTAGAGATTTTAATTTGATAAAATTATTTTTTATAGTTTAAAAACGTATTTTTCGTAGCGATGGGGTTGCAACCCCATCGCTATTGATTTATTTATTTTTTATAAAAATAATTTTGCGTAAGTCCCCAAAATATAGAAATAAAAAATCAACCTCAAATGCTTACAAAAAGAATAATTCCTTGCTTAGATATAAAAAATGGTCGTACCGTAAAAGGTACAAATTTTGTTAATCTCCGAGATGCTGGCGACCCCGTAGAACTTGCCGCCGAATATGCCCGTGAAGGAGCAGACGAATTGGTTTTCTTAGATATTACAGCAACGGTAGAAGAAAGAAAAACCTTGCTCGATTTAGTAAACCGAGTAGCTCATACAATTAATATTCCTTTTTGCGTAGGGGGCGGAATTTCGTCGGTTTCTGATGTTTCAAAACTTTTAAATGCAGGAGCAGATAAGGTTTCTATTAATTCGTCAGCAGTGCGTAATCCTCAGTTAATCAATGACTTAGCTCTTGAATTTGGTTCGCAATGTATTGTGGTGGCAATTGATACTCGCCAGATAAATTCCCCTGCTGGGGGTTGGGGGGCTTTTGTGCATACGCACGGCGGAAGAACGCCAACATTGCTAAAAACAATTGACTGGGTAAAAGAAGTGGAAGATAGAGGAGCAGGCGAAATTTTATTAACTTCGATGGACGCAGACGGTACAAAAGCAGGTTTTGCCTTGGAATTAACTGCCGAAATCTCTGAAAATTCAAGAATTCCAATTATTGCCTCTGGCGGAGCAGGAACGATGGAGCATTTTTTCGAGGTATTTACCACAGGAAAAGCCGATGCAGGGTTGGCGGCAAGTATTTTTCATTTCAAAGAAATTGGAATTCCTGATTTGAAAAATTATTTAGCTGAAAAAGGTGTTTCTATGAGACAATAAAATCATTGAAAATAACCTTCAACGCCCAAGCCAAAAAGAGCAAAATCATATTTTACAGGGTCGTTTTTGTCTAACAATTTTAGGTTTTCGGTTAATTCTTCGGCGGTTTTCCAGTCGGCTTTTGGGCGTGTAATTAAGTTTAACTTTCGGGCAACCCTATCTACATGAACATCGCAAGGACAAATTAATTGACTCGGTTTTATCGTATCCCAAATGCCAAAATCTACGCCATTCGTATCTTTTCTGACCACCCACCGAAGAAACATATTAATACGTTTACAAGCAGAGTTTGATAAAGGAGTAGCTACGTGTTTTTGGGTACGATTTGGAAAATCATCTAAACTAAAAAATAGTTTTTTGAAATTCTCTAAACCTATTTTAATAGACTGACTATCAGGCATTAAGCCAATCGTAAAGGCATTTTCGAGAGAAGCATTTTTTGTGTAAAAATCTTGCAAAAATGCAATAAAATACAGCGTATCAGTAGCGTTAAAAGTACGATGTTTGAAAGATAAAAACCGTTTTAAATCGTTGGGCTGATGATTTTTAATGAAGTCAAAAGGGGCATTATCAAAGAGTTCCACAAGTTCATTGCATTTATTGATAATCGTTTTTCGTTGCCCCCAAGCCAACGTAGCGGCAATAAAACCCATAATTTCGATGTCCTGTTTTTTAGAAAATTGGTGCGGAATCGAAATGGGGTCGTCTTTTATAAAATTAGGTTGGTTAAATTGCTCGTATTTTTGATTCAGTAAATCAACAATTTCTTGGGGAATAATTGCCTCCATTAATTTTTTACGTTTCGCTGAAATATCAAAAATAAAATTCTAGAAATGAATGAAAAAACGGCTATAATTCCCGTAAATAAAAGCCCGAAAGCGGCAATAATAGGGTACATAAGGACAAAACAAGCGGTCCAAATTTTATCGCCAAAACTACTTTTTTCGGGAAGTTCTTCCATTTTTGTAAATTATTTGATAAAAAAGCCCATTTATTTTACATAACTAACAACCGCACGAATTCGTTTATCATTGGGTTGTAATTTTTCAAAAGCTTTTGGCGAAATCTTTATAAGAGCATCGCTTGCATCAGATAATTTTCCGATAACTTTTACCCAAACGCTTAATCCGCTCGCTTCATTTCGTACCTGAATTAGTGTTCCAACGGGAGCTGTTTTGTGCAAAGCCAAATATTTATCGGTGTTTCCACCGCCATCAATTATTTCGGCAATACCATTTTCAAAAACTTTTTTGCCACCAGGTGCATTAGGAACATACGTTGGAACGGTAGTAGGTTTAATTTCTGGTTTAGGCAAAATTTTTGCTTTTTCAGAATCTCCTGCTGGTCCTTGAACAACTTTTGTTGGCACTTTTACAGGAGGCTTAACTTTGGTAATAACGGAATCTTTTTTAGGTTTTTTAGGGATAGCTTTTGTTACAGTTGTCGAATCTTTTTTAGGCTTTTTGATTACCTTTACAACTGATATTGAATCTTTTTTAACTTTTACAGGAGTTTTAATAACGGTTTTAGCAACAGTTTTAAGTAAAGCGGGGTCTTCTAAAATTAGCGTTTGCCCTAATTTTACAAAGTTAGATTTTAACTTATTCCATTTAATTAAGTCGTCGGCTTTAACTTTATATTTATTTGCAATCCCAAAAAGTGTTTCATTTGTAGCAACAACTTTATGTGTTTTTGGCGTTTTAACGGTGTTTTTGGCTACTAAAATAGGTGGTGTTATAGGGTTTTTAACAACTGCATCTTTCGGCATACCCGTTTCGGTAGGGTTATCTTCGCCAGTTGGATTTAGCTCAATAATTTCAATGTCGGGCGAAGCTTTTTCTTTTTTAGACGTATCTAAGGTAGCTGTTTCTTTAATAATTTCAGTTTTAGCAATAAGTGGCGAACTTTTTGCTTTTACAGGAGATGTTGTAATCACTTTTGCTTTGATAGGAATTCTGATAATTTGGTCGAAACCAATTTTATCACTTCCATTCAAATAAGGATTTACTGCTGCAAATTCTTCTTTTGTACAATTGTATTTTTTTAATATTGAAAATAGTGTTTGTCCAGAATCTACTCGATGTAAAATAAAGGTTTTATTGCCTCTTTTTTCAACCGCAACCGAATCGTAAGGTAAATTGAAACAAAAAGCACGAGAAAAACAGAGAAAAATAATCGCAAAACTTAAAAAATATTTTGTCATTTTTATTAGGAAATAGGTTTATAACACAAAGTTAATGATTTCAATGAGTTAAACGATAAATCATTTTCACAAATTTGATTAAAAATCAAGGATTTTATAGATATTTGAGCATAAATTTTGAATTTATACCATGAAAATACTCGGAATTATACCAGCACGTTATGCTTCAACTCGTTTTCCAGGCAAACCATTAACAATTATTAATGGAAAAACCATGATTCAGCGAGTATATGAGCAGGCATTAAAGGCAAAGAGTTTACAAAAAGTAATCGTTGCCACCGATGATGCCCGAATTTTAAAGCACGTTTTAGAATTTGGCGGAGAAGCCGTAATGACCTCTGAAAGCCATGAAAGCGGCACCGATAGGTGTTTTGAAGCACTAGGAAAAACAGCCACAAAGTTCGATTACGTCATTAATATTCAAGGAGATGAGCCATTTATAAAGCCTGAAATAATTGACGATTTAGCCCATTTGCTCGATTTTAAGGTAGAAATTGCCACAGCCGTAAAAAAAATAACGGATTATGAATCACTTTTTAATCCGAATGTGGTAAAAGCTGTTTTAACGATGCGAAAACAATGTTTGTATTTCAGTCGGCAAACCGTGCCGTATGTGCGAGGGCATGAACCCGAAACTTGGCTCGAAAATGCTAGTTTTTATAAACATATTGGCATTTATGCTTACCGCAGTGATGTGTTAGAACAAATTGTACATTTACCTTTTTCGCCACTCGAAAATACCGAGAAATTAGAACAATTGCGTTGGCTAGGCTATGGCTATAAAATTTATGCGATTCTTACAGAATGCGAAAGCATGGGCATTGATTGCCCAGAAGATATTGAAAAGGTTTTGAGGCAGGAAGGGTTGTAGTTTTTAGTGTGTGATTTTTTTCATAGTGTGATTACAAACGCTATTATAAAATTATTATAAGTTCTTTCAAACGTAAAATTGAACACAGATTCTACAGATTAGACACGGATAAAATCTGTAAAATTCGTGTCTAATCAATAAAGTCCGTGTTCAATTTTGATGGTTTTAATGACTATTGAAAGAAATTTATCTAAACAATCCCTCTCAAATAAGCCGTCAAAAGCCTAACGCCAAAAGCCGTACCAGATTTCATAGAGGCAAATTCAGAATCGCCAAAAGCAGTTCCTGCAATATCCAAATGAGCCCAAGCCGTGTGATTATCAGTAAAAATTTCTAAAAATTTTGTTGCCGTAATAGCCCCCGCCAATGGCAGCGAACTAAGATTTTTAATATCAGCAATATCCGATTTCATCATATCTTTATAATCGTCCCAAAGTGGTAAACGCCACAATTTTTCGCCTGTGTCTTGCCCGATTTTTAATAAATCATTTGCCAAATCATCATTGCTCGACAATAAACCTGCGGCTACGTAGCCCAATGCTGCAATACAATTACCTGTCAAAGTAGCCAAATCAATCATAATTTCTGGCTCATAATTTTTCTTCATGTACGCCAAACCATCTGCCAAAACCAAACGTCCTTCGGCATCGGTATCAATTATTTCAATCGTTTTTCCCGAATAACTATTAATAACATCGCTTGGCTTTGTCGAATTTCCATCAACACAATTTTCGGTAGCAGGAATTACGCCAATTAAATGAATCGGCAATTTTAATTTTGCCACTAATTCTATTGTTCCTAAAACCGCACCAGCTCCGCCCATATCCGACTTCATATAAGACATACTTGCCGACGATTTTATCGAAATTCCGCCTGTGTCAAACGTTACGCCTTTGCCTACTAAACCAACTTTTTTAAAGCCCTCCCCATTTCGGGGAGGGTTGGGTGGGGTGTATTCTAGCACAATAAATCGTGGTGGGTTTTCACTGCCTTTGCTTACTGCCAAAAACGAATGCAACCCAATTTCTTGGCACTGTTTTTCGTCAAAAACTTTTACGTCAAAACCATATTTTTTACCTGAATTTTGGGCAAATTCGGCAATTTTTTCAGGATATTTTTTATTGGCAGGAGCATCTACCAAGGTCATAATATTTATTTGCGTTGCCGCAGTTTCTTTGCCAATTTTTGCTAATTTTTCTGCATTAAGTAATTGATTATCAGCAACATAAATAATTATTTCCGAAGCTGAATTTTCGAAAAAATTAGCTTCTTTCTTATCTGTTTTATAAATTCCAACTTCATAAACTGCCAAGCAAATGCCGTTTACAATTTGTTCGATATTTTCTACTAAATTATTTTGCAAATCTAGGGCAATAATTGCAGGCAATTTTTTCTTTTGATTATAAAAAAACGAACGAAAAACTTTAATAAAATCAACGGCTTTTGGTGCTTTTCCTAAGCCAATTAAATAATTTTTTTCTGCTCCATAAATGGGCAAAACTTCTTTTAAATTTGCTTTAAAATCTTGTTGCAAATCATCGAGAGAAGCTCCTGTATTTTTTGAAATTTCTTGAAGATTTTTTGCTAAATCTTCGTTATCTAACAAAGGAAAAATTGTACTTTTTACAGCATTGTTTTTTTGAGAAGTTACGGTAATTTTCATAGATATTGATAAATAAGTAGGTCAGATTTGAAATCTGACAGTTTTTTTCGATAAAAAAGGTCAGACTTGCATCTGACCTACTATAATTTTGTTTTGATTTTTATTCGCCAAAAAGCCAATCCATTGCCTTCGGAAACTCTTTCCCCCAACGTTCTTCGTTGTGCGTTCCTTCGGGGTCAATCGAATAGTTTATATCAATTCGGGCTTTATCCCACCCTTGTTTTTCGATGGTATTTTTTAAATTTTCAATATTTGGAAGCATTTGTGTTCCTTCTTTTCCGCCAGCATACAAATATATTTTTGTTTCTAATGGGTTAAAAAATTCGATGGCATCAAAATATATTTTTTGTGAAACCCATAAGGAAGGCGAAAAAATCATTAATTTCCCTAGTGTTTCGGGGTACATTAAGCCTGCATAAATACTTACCAAACCGCCCATTGAGCTACCGCCAATGCCTGTAAATTGGCGTTCGGTTTTTGTTCGGAAATTGGTATCAATATAAGGTTTTAACGTTCTTACAATAAAATTAGCATATTTTTTACCTAAACCACGCCCTTGTTTGGCTGTTGTATAAGGCGAATATTCAAGAAAACGATTTTCTTCGCCGTGTTCAATGGCTACGACAATAAAATCGCCTTTGCCTTGTGCGGCTAAAATGGACATTCGTTTATCAATTTCCCAGTTGCCATACGATGAGCCTTCTCCAAATAAATTTTGGGCATCTTGCATATATAATACAGGATAATTTTTTTCAGAAGTGGCGTAATCGTGTGGTAAAAGAATAGAAACTTTGCGTTTTTTGCCTAATTGTGGAATTTCAAATTCGGTTGAAATAACCTTTACGATGGGCATAAATTTTTCGTCATAAGGAAGTCCATTTTTTCTCCAAAAAGGCACAAAATCTTGTAAAGTGCCTGTTTTTCTAGCAGCAGTTCTATTTTTTGTTACATTTCCGTAAGCATCAAGTTCTACATTATTCCAATCGCCTCGGGTATATTTATACTCAATTTTTTCTGGAAGGTTCAAGTTTTTAGGAAACACAAAGGCATATTTTCCAGTATCAATTTTTTTCATTCGGAAAGTCGAAATTTCGGCTGTCCATTCACAAAAATTGCCCGAAACAAATACGGGGCGTTCGTCGTCTATTGAAGTGGTTAATTCTAAAATCATATCGTATATTGCTGACTCTATTTGAAAGTAATAATTATCAAACGTACTCTTTTTTTCATTAACTAACAAAAAGCATTTGATTTTAGTTTTCTTTACGATTTTTATAGTTAAAACATTTTTATAGTACATTAAGCCTATTTATTTTATAGATTATGTAATTGGATAAGGCGTTTTTTTGGGTTTGAAGCTACAAAAATCAATTTTTATAACAAACGTAGCTGCCTGAAAAATAGGAACGTATAATTTATTTGCTATTTTTGAAGTGATTTTTTTGCTATTTTTTTGTTTACAAAAAATATTATCCTAATTTTGTAAACACAATGAAACTGTTACGTTTTTATGGTACACAACAACGCAATTATGCTTCTTCTTCTACTCAACCAATTGGTGTGAGAACGGAAAGCTATGTTTATATAATGAGCCGCCCTTTCTTAGCCAAGAAAGGGCGTTTTGTTTTCAATAAAATTAAATTTTAAAAGTTTAACCCGCAATCTGTTTAAGATTGTAAAAACATTTATCAATAATGAGCCAAAAAATATATATTTTCGACACAACCTTGCGTGATGGAGAACAAGTTCCAGGTAGCCAATTGACGACCCAAGAAAAAGTTATCATTGCAAAAGAACTCGAAAAGCTTGGCGTTGATATTATTGAAGCAGGTTTTCCAATTTCTAGCCCTGGCGATTTTCGTTCGGTTCAAGAAGTTGCGAAAGCAGTTTCAAGTGCTACGGTTTGTGCCTTATCTCGTGCCTTAAAAGGCGATATTGATTCGGCAGGGCAAGCCTTGAAATTAGCAAAACGCCCTCGTATTCATACAGGTATTGGTGCTTCGGATATTCATATCAGAAATAAATTTAAAAGTACGCGTGAAGAAATTGTGGAGCAAGCCGTTATTGCCGTAAAACACGCACGTACGTATGTAGAAGATGTAGAATTTTATGCAGAAGATGCAGGTCGTGCCGATTTGGAGTTTTTGGCAAGACTTACCGAAGCCGTTATTAAAGCAGGTGCAACGGTAGTAAATTTGCCCGACACAACAGGGTATTTATTGCCCCACGATTTTTATAATCGCATAGATTATATCATGAATAATGTACCAAATGTAGATAAAGCAATAATTTCGGTGCATAATCATAATGATTTAGGCATGGCTACGGCAAATACCATTGCTGGCATTAGAGCAGGAGCAAGGCAAGTAGAAGTTACGATCAATGGTATTGGCGAACGTGCAGGAAATACGTCCTTAGAAGAAGTTGTAATGGCATTGAAGGTGCATAAAAACATGGGTTTTCATACCGATATTGATAGCACAGGATTGTTTCCTTTAAGCGAATTGGTTTCACACAAAATGAATATGCCTGTGCAAGCCAATAAAGCCATTGTAGGTAGAAACGCGTTTGCCCATTCTTCGGGCATTCATCAAGATGGTTTCTTGAAATATTCGGAGAATTATGAAATTATGAATCCGCAAGATGTTGGCGTTAATAAATCTTCGATTGTTTTAACGGCTAGAAGTGGTCGCCACGCCTTGAAGCACCGCCTAGAATTATTAGGTTATGAATTTGATAAACCTCAATTAGATACCATTTACGAACAATTTTTGAACTTAGCTGATGAAATTAAAGAAGTGAATGATAAGGATTTAATGAAATTGGTAAGAGCGTAATTTAGTAAAACTGCATAAAAAAGGGCTAATTAGTTAAACTAGTTAGCCCTTTTTCGTGCAATTATCTATTACAAAATCAGCTTGTTTCACTACTGTCTCCAATTGATATATTCCCATCTTCTCTTTTTTCTTTGCTTTCTATAGTGATAGCCTAATTAATTTATTTTATCAAGGTTACTAAGTTTATCTTTATAACTTCTTGCCAAATTAAATTCGCTTTCAAAAAGTTTAATCATCATATCACGTTGGGCATTTAGGCTGGTTAAATTGGCTTCGGCTTTGTTTAAATCGGGCAAAATTTGCCATTTCTTCATGCGTTGTTCGTCCATTTCAACCGTTAATTGCTGAATTTCTGCGTCCCATTCTTTATTTTTAGTTTTTTTATCTTTTCTTAATAAAATATTATTCCAAAAAATGGTAAAATCATTTTTGAAAACGGTTAAATTTCCTAATAATAATTTCCCAGAAAATAAAAACAAGAAAAATACAAAAACAAATAATGCAATCGCTTTTATAAGTGGCTGATTGTCAAGTGCTTGTACAAAAATAAACAATGAAGCTGCAAAAGGCATTCCAATTTCTTCTAAAAGTTGTCGCCAATCGAACCCTACTTTTTCATGCAAAAACGATTTTGGATTGTACAAATTAAACATTCCTGCCAAGAAAACTCCTAAGGAAATTATCCAAGCATTTTCTATGAAATTGGGCTTCATAGCACTAAAAATCAAAAAATAATTTCCCACCGCCATACCTATCGAAAGCAACAAACCAACAAAAGTTCGTGGCAAATGATGGCTTGTATCGGTTTGCTTTTCTTCTAAAAGTGTTGTCTTATTTTTGAGTTCATCAATACGAGTTTCTTTCTGTCCAATTACTAAATTTCTTTCGCCAATTTTTTCAGAAAACTGCTCAATTTCCTTTTCAATTCCTGCTGTTTGATTAGCAAAATAATTGCGAATAATTAAAGTTTTATCTTCTGCTTTTGAATCGGATAAACCAAAAATTACCCCTTCATCTCGCAAAGAATCTTGATTTTCGAGCCAATAAGGCACCGAATCACTTACGGCGGGCAACGAATTTACTTGAATTTCGGGCAAAAAAGCACTTACCTGATTTTCATTTTTTTCTTCTAAAATCTCATTCAGTGGCAATGTTTCTTCTTGTTTTTCTACTTTTTTGAGGCGTAAAAAAATCTTTATTTTATCGAATAAACTCATTTATAATAGGAAAAGTGGCTAGTATTTTAGTTTAAAAACTCAAAATTGATGAAAATATTACAACCTAGCAAAGAAAATGTGAAGAACGGTAGCACGAATTATTTTAATTTAGGATAAAACTTAAATTAAAATTCTAAAAAAAATTAATACAAGTAGCCTAATTCATGGCTAACTTTGTCTATGCGAATTTCCCAAGATACTGTTCAACGAATCATTCAAACTGCCGATGTTGCCGATGTGGTAGGCGATTTTGTTTCCCTAAAAAAACGTGGGGCAAACATGATGGCGTGTTGCCCTTTTCATAACGAAAAAACACCTTCTTTTTATGTGTCGCCAGCCAAAGGCATTTACAAATGTTTTGGTTGCGGAAAATCGGGTGATTCTGTTCGCTTTATTATGGATATTGAAGGCGTTGGCTACCCCGAAGCCCTAAAATATTTAGCCAAAAAATACGGCATAGAAGTTGAAGAAAAAGAATATTCTAATGCCGAAATAGAAGCCCAAAATGAGCGTGAAAGTTTGTTTATTGTGCTAGAATTTGCCAAGAATTTTTATAAAAATTACCTACTCGAAAACGAAATGGGGCAGGCAATTGGCAAGGAATATTTTAAGGAAAGAGGTTTTAATGATTTAACCATAAAAACATTTGACTTAGGTTACAGCCCCGATGGCTGGGACGCTTTCACAAAACACGCCTTACGCAATGGTTTTTCGGTAGATATTCTTGAAAAAGCGGGGTTAAGCATCATCAAAGAAGGCAAAGACCCCATTGATAGATTTCGTGGACGAGTAATTTTTCCGATTCATAATGTTGCTGGAAAACCGATTGCTTTTGGGGCAAGAATCCTAAAAAAAGACCCCAATGCTCCTAAATATTTAAACTCGCCCGAAACGGCTGTTTATCATAAAAGCAATATTGTTTATGGTATTTATCATGCCAAAAATGCCATCAGAAATGAAGATAATTGCTATTTGGTTGAAGGCTATACCGATGTGGTTTCGTTGCATCAAGCAGGCATTCAGAATGTGGTTGCTTCGTCTGGAACATCTTTAACGAAGGAGCAAATTCAATTAATTCGCCGCTTTACGAATAATATTACGGTGCTTTATGATGGCGATACGGCAGGAATTAAGGCTTCGCTTCGAGGAATTGATATAATTTTGGAAGAAGGTTTAAATGTAAAATCTGTAGTTTTTCCTGATGGCGACGACCCCGATAGTTTTGTGCAAAAGGTTGGTAGTCAGTCATTTATAAATTACATTAAAGAAACTGCTAAGGATTTCATTTCTTTTAAAACAGAAATTTCGTTAAAAGATGTTGGCAACGACCCCGTAAAACGAGCCGAATTAATTGTTGATTTAGTGCAAACTATCACAAAAATTCCTGATGCCATAAAACGTTCTGTTTTCTTTAAAGAAGTTGCCAAGCAATTAGATATTGAAGAAAGTTTATTGATTTCGGAAGGAAATAAAATTTCCATAAAACAAGCCCAAGATAGAGAAAAAGAATTTCAGCGAAATAAACAACGAACAGCAAATATTGGTGGCTTAGAAGTTTCGGTGCAAGAAAATGTTTCGGAAACGCTTCCAACTTTTGAAAAACCGAAAGAGGAAACATCTCAAATACCACGAACTGAGCTTTCTTATCACGAGGAAGAATATGTTCGATTATTAGTTTGTTATGGTAGCAACGTAATTGAAAAAAATGTTATTGAAAATCGTGATATTCGATTGGCTGATTACATCTTTCAAGAGTTACAAAATGTAACATTTACTATACCTATCTATCAAAAAATTTTATCAATCTATAAAGAATACTTTTATAAAGGAGAATATTTAGAACCTTCTTTTTTTTCCAGTCATCAAAATGGAGAAATTCAAAACCAAGTTATTGATTGGCTATCTTCTAAGCAATTAAGTGAGTGGGAAAGAAAACTTATCTAT
>JAHDVF020000772.1:0-189162 GCA_022606425.2 Lepidostoma basale
TATTGAGAGGATTTGTGACATTGCACTGAGGATGTGGAGCTTCATCGTTCGGATCAGAGTCCTATACAACGCATTGGTTTGCAGCAGACTCGAAAGTATTTCTGTGATACGGAATCCTCGCGAGACGAGGGTGATAGATGCTGAAGAGGGTCCATAAAAAAATCTGAGATATCTCTACATGAGGGAGTATGGTAGCTAGCTCTATCCCACAGAATTTCTTTTGGGAAAGTTGGGGATTAGCTCTCTGAAGCTTTGAAGAGATGGGCACTTCATAAGCCGTTTCTTTAGATTAATCTAGGGACATTTCGAGAACTCGGCCGTGCTGAAGGATGTTGGTATTTTTGTTCCTGATAGATATCTCCGACAGCGATAACACAGATTGTTTTACCTACCGGTCGCCAGTTTTACCAATCTGACTCTGGTGACACCGATGGGAAAAGCAATTAGTCTGCTGAATGCGGTGTACCCGGAGATTGACGTCATTCACGTAAGTGAAAGTACATTAAGAAGACAAATACTCTTAACTTTAGTGAGTATCTTGTCTTCCTGAACCATCTTTCACGTGTTCCTGGTAATATATTTGTATATATTATATCATACCTGTACTGAATTGATGCCTTAAATATTAATATTGTTTGTTATGTCTGTTGAGATAATAAACTGATTTGATAATTAATATTTGAATGGTTAAAAAAGGATACGTTAACGATGTAAATGGAGTACGGAGTCGAGGTAGACCGAGGAAAACATGGCATGACCAAATTATTCAAATTTTAAAGGTTGGTCATGTCAAAAGCCGGAAGAATCGACGTGCGTGTATGACTCGCTGTATGAATGTAGAGGAATCTAGAGAGGTATGTCAGGATAGAGTAGTGTGGTGGTCCATTCTCTCTGCCTACCCCTGTGGTGAAACGGTGTGATGGTTTGTTGTTGTTGTTGTTATGTTTTTAATTGAAATTTCTTGGTAGAAGTTCATTTTAAACACTGAAAACAAAAAAATATATATACAAATATTCTTTATTATTATGTATTTAGTGTGTTTCCACTTGTGTTTATGTTCGACCGGTTTTGGCAGCTTGCTGCCATCTTCTGGTGAAGTAGCTAGACCAGAAGATGGCAGCAAGCTGCCGAAACTAGTCAAACATAAACACAAGTGGAAGCACACTAAATACATAATAATAAAGAAATTATATAATATTTTTTTATAACTGTTAATGAAAAAACTTGGTTTTTATATCACAATTGTATTTATTTTACGACAGCTGTTTCATCAAACAATGTTTATTAAAATATTAAGCTACTTAACTTAATTTCAAATTATTCAAATTGACATAGGAACAAATACACAAAGATTCGAAAAATCAAGAAAATTTGACATTTGATATATAATATTATTGTAACACCTGATAAAAACAAAGTTTTTTCATTAACAGTTATAAAATGTTAAAGTATCATAGTGTTTCGGCCAACACAATGGACCACATTTTTTTTTGTTTTCATTATTATATAAAAATAAATAAAAATTTATATAAAAATATCGTTTTTTTTTAAATTATTATTTAGATAAATGTGTTTAGTTTGTAAGTATGTACATGTAAACCGTTTTATTGAGTATTCCAATTCAAAAGATCGCTACTGTCTGCATTGGATACTATGTATTATCGGATTAAAGATTCCGAGTGTCAACCCGCATCAGAAACCAGGTGAACAGGTGGAAACCAGGGAACCGGAGCTGGGACAGGAGAGGTCCGTGACAAAGGTTTGATGGATTATTTACTTAGATTACTTATTGGTACAACAATTTTATTTTCAGCAGTACTTTAAATATTCAAGCGATTATTTTTTCCCGCATGATTTTATAATGCTCAAGCAAAGAAAAACATGTCAAAATTAGATTTTTTTTTTTGCTGTTGTTGGCGAATCGTTGGCAGAAAAGTAAACTTTTAAAGCTTAAATTTCAAATATTACTAATACAATCGTAGTTAACAGCAGTATAATATTAATAAATAATTAACTGCTAAATTTACAACGATTTTTTTTAAATATAAACTTTGGGAGAATGTCGCTACTGTTTCGCTCACCGACGTTGGCGTCATCAGGTGTTTGTGTATAATTAAAAAAATGTGATATTATAACAAGGTTGTCAATTAACAAGTGAAATTAAATTGTGAAGTATTATCGTGTTTCGGCCAAAACTATTCAGTCTCCAATTAATAAACACTCGTAAGTTATTGTATTTATTTTGTTCATAAAGTTTAAAGACATATAAAGCCGTTGAATTGATCAGTGGCCGAGGGATATTACATGTTTTAAAACATTAATTAAGACAAATTAAAGTAACAAATACTCGTACATCATTGTTAACAGTCGAAGTCTGAACGTAGATGATTCAGAGAGATGTGTCAAGGCGGTAAGGCGGTCCCTACTCCTCCGAGGAAATGGCGTGACGGTTAGTTTTGTTAAATTTAAACAAATAAAATAAAATAAACAAAACCGGATGTATGTTGTGATTTCATATTTGAATAAATATTTGAAAATGAAAATTACAAATGATAAAGATGACGACCACAAGGTCAATTTATTTAAAAAAAAAACGACAAAACATTTGTAAAAGTCAGTATGTCACAAAAATTATCAAATTTAGATAAACGTAAGGCGTTAACACCGTGAAATTCTATAATGACATTTTTTTATTATGACACTGTTGTTTCCACCTTTGAGCTTATTTTCCTCAATGTGTTTCGTAGGTCTAAAACCTTCATAACCGGATGAACGATAGTTTATATTGTTTTTCCGATGATGAAGGTGTAAGGTCTTCGAAACATGTCGAGAAAAATGAACTCAAAACTAACAGATGAACAGCTGGTTTGTCCGAAACATGTTTGATATTTAATTTTTTTTTAAATGTGAGTGTTGTATACAAATTGTATAAAAAAAGAAACATTTAACATCTACAACACAAAGTTATGGCGAACATACTCGTAGAAGAAATAAAATAAAACTGATTTAGAATTTTTTTTTAAGAATCTGTTTGTTCTAAGTTTGAATAGTTGGAAATAAAATTATGAACAGTTGACGTTTTAAACAAGAAGAAAACTTGCCCAACAAATTGGGGTAGTAATAATGACGTGAAGTTAATTACAGGCGAAGTATTTGTAGCGAGTTGGAGCACGCTTCGGCTGCTGCCCCTAAATGAATTATAAATAGGGGTCAGCCGTAGTTCAGAAAAGACGAGTTTATTTTAAATTGAGGAAGCCGTGAACTACAACTCACTTATTGATCCCATGAAATATTCAGAATAACTAATATACCCACTTTGACCTGAAATTTACCTTTTAGAAATTTTGTTTGCAATATTATATCGCATTTGACGTAAGTTAAGGGTTTGTTTTTCATATATAAGTCATTATACAAAAACAGTAATACTCGAGCAAGAAAATAAAGCTATTTTTGAGTTAAATCGTGTGTAAAGTAGTTACAATTACTTCTATATTCACATTCACTTTGTCTTGTGGATTCATATTTGAATAATCAGAAAAAACTAATCTTTCTCATAATAATTAACCAATTAAATTTATATTCAATTCCCATGTTCGTTGTGTTTCCGTTACATCTCCCCTCTACTCAATCCTAATTATACCCTTTCCACTCGATATGTTCCCGTTACATCTCCCCTCCCCTCAATCCTTATTATACCCCTTCCACTTTTACACATAACTCGATCTCCATTTAGCATATAACGACGGCTCTGTTTTATTTGATTGTTAAAATTGTATACATTGATAAAGGTTACTTGCAACCGAAACATGTCTGAGTTCAGTGAAAATAAAAAGTGTTGAAATACAAAGTATAATTATATTTATTCAAATATGAATCCACAACACAAAGTGAAGGTGACCGTAAAAAAAATCTGAAAAACACCGATGTACTTACTTTAAAATTTTCGTAGATAGCTCGTGACAACCTATCGGAGGGTTTTCGACCACGTGGCCGATAGCCGAAAAGATGGCGAGACATTTGGCGGTCAACTTCCCAGGAGAACGGAGATCCAACCAATAATCAGGCCTATGAGAAGAAGAAGAAAAATAAGATAACAGGGTTTCAAAATTAAAATATTTAATTAGATGAAGTAAGAAATAATAATAATATGCTAGCTTTTAAAGCGCCGTTTTTGTGATGTAATCACCTCAAGGACGCATTATGACGTGTTTTAAATCTAAATATGAACGCAGCATCTGATTCATATTTGCGATTGATTAGAAAGTATAATAGAACAAAGTACTAATAGAACAAAAAAGGGGAATAAGGGGGATCCTATTGACTCTTCGAGCGGTGCATGGTCGTCACCGTGGTGATGGCCATGCTACGCTGGAGGATTGATCTGATCCCAAGTACCTATCCACACCTCCTCGACTTTGGTCTCCCCTGGAAACTATATGAAATGTTAGAGATCGAGTAATTAACCTCGGTGGATAATATTGATGCATAGGCTAACGTGGAAGGACACCTCGCCAACCCGTCTGGCAAGCGTGGCGTTGTAATGCCAACCACCCCCCGTATGACATGGAGAAGTATGGGGGAGGCCTATGTCCAGCAGTGGACGACAACGGCTATTAAAGAAAGAAAGAGAGAATATAACAAAATATGTAAGTTTTAAATTGGGTATGGAATATGAAAAATATGGGTTTTCAGCTTAGATCTGAAGTCTGTCGGATCATTTATGCATATGAGGTGTGAAGGAAGATTGTTCCAAGCTGATGGACCAGCTACCGCAAACGCTCGACCGAAGTAGAATAGTGTATCGGCCAAAACAATGGATTATACACGTAACATAAATGCCAACATTTTTTCATCTATTTTTAATTGATATACCTTAATTGGAAAACCGATCAATTTGATCGGGTATATTTTTTTGTGAGGTTTAAGTAATGTTCTGTTTATCTAAGAACACTTAGGCCATGCGGGCACTATTGACAAAATAATCCATTCTTCAACGACAAAACGTCCCTCCCGTCCGACAGCTGGTACAATGACCACCTCGGTTCATGTTATGTGCATTATAAATGACTCCCGACACGAATTCAAATGATCCGGTACTACTAATACGCAATGGGTGATAGAAAACTGTATACATGTTCTAAAAACAACGAAATTATTATTTTTTAGGAAAACTTAATCATTAAACCATAATATAAATAGATAATATTTCCCGGATGTAATCAGAGAAAAGAGAACGAGAATATTTTAAAATACAAAAAAAGTGAGAGAGAGAAATACTTCGAGGGGACATAAAAATACTTCCAATGCGCATTGCGCATACTAGATGGCGTTATTTTGATTTTTTTTTAATGTAAAGTTATTTGTCAAAAGTCAATGAAACCTGCGTTCTGCCAGTTGGTATTTATGGTCTTGAAACTGTAACATTGTCTAAATAAAGTGCCGAAAAACTACGAGTGCCCCAAAGAGCCATCAAATCAAATCGAATCAAATCAAATCAGTTCATTAACTCAATAGACGTTACAAACAGGAAAATGTTTAAGGCATCTATTACGTACAGGTAAAATATTATAAAAATACAACAAAGTACCAGGAACGCATTAGAGATGGTTCGACATAAGGAAGACAAGATACTTTCTAAAGTCAATAGTATTTGCCCCCTGAACGTACTTTCACTAACATGAAAGACGTCGATCTCCGAGGAGACCGCGTTCAGCAGACTAATTGCTCTTCCCACCGGTGTCACCAGAGGCAGATTGGTTCTGGCGGCCGGTAGGTAAAACAATCTGTGCTGTCGCTGTCGGAGATATCTATCGGGGACAAAAAGACCAACATCCTCCAGTACGGCCGAGTTCTCGAAGTATCCCCTAATTAATCTGAAGAAATGGGTTATTAGATGTCCATCTCTTCGAAGCTGTAAAGAATTGGTTCCGAGCATTCCCAGAAGAAATGCCGTGGGATAGAGCCACGGATAACTACCATACTCCTTCATGTAGAGATACCTCAGAAAATTTTTCTGAACCCTCTCCAGCATAACGGAATATCTCGCCTCGTGAGGACTCCATATCACAGAACCACTTTCGAGCCTGCTCCAAACCAATGCGTTGTATAGGACTCTGAGCACATTGGGATCCCTGAAAACTCTTCCGGTCCGGACGATGAACCCCAACATCCTCAGTGCAATGCCACAAATCCTCTCGATATGTGAACGAAAAGTCAGCCTACTCTCATAGATGATTCCGAGATCTTTTATCGTAGATACATGTGCCAGTTTAATGAGTTTATTATTTTTGTGACCGCTTTCAGACATCGCTAGAAAAATTACTTTAATCACATACTTTACTTTCGTTAAAATCATATACTCATACTTGTTATTACAATTAATTAAATGGTAGAATGATAAATGTATTAAATAAGGAAGTAAGAGTAGTAAAAGATGTGTGGACAATTTGTATATAACGCAACACCAAGGAACTCCATTTGCTGAAATATCTTGAAACAATATAACATGAGCAGTGTTGGACAAAATGTGCGCCGCTATTGTACCGCTGGCTACATTTGCAGTTCAAAAATATGCTTTGAAACTATGCAGACTATATTTGCAGTTCAAGAAGATGCTTTTAAACTATGCAGACTATATTTGCAGTTCAAAAATATGGTTTCAGAGTTCGTCAAACTACATTTTTCACGATAGTGAGGCTACCCTCAGAAAGCTTTTATCGCTTATATATTGTATCAAAAAGGAATTTTCTTTTCTTGTTTTTCTAATTGTACTTCAGTGTTTCTATATACTTCTTATTTTTTTAATTGATCTTAATTTGCTAAGTGTCTTATGTTTTATCTCACTGTGTTATTTTGTTTTTAAAATTATTATAAAATACATATTTTAATTTAAATCGTTAACGCCGTGGAAAATGTCTGGAATGTTAATGATTTTTTTAATAAATTGAATTGAATTAAAGAAGTTTCAGCCAAATCATTAGATGATTTAAAAATATATTGTATAATATATCATTAAGCAAACAAACTTTTTTGTTTCTTGAACAATGATGTAAAACTTCATATAAAATTATTAATATATATGAAAAAACGATAGTTTTCAAGGAGTTTTATTATAATAGTTAAAAAACATCGTTTTATTTAATTATTATGTATGATGTGTTTCGCCCTTCTAAAGCAACATCAAATGTCATTATCAAGTTCATTTGCCAAACACATTTGGTAATGCCTTAGAAGGGCGAAACATGTCATACATAATTATTGTATTAAAACTCATTGAAAACTATCGTTTTTTCATACATATAAATAATCAAATAAACTTTGGCTTTATTACAAGGTAATTTATTGCTATTATA
This sequence comes from Lepidostoma basale, assembly GCA_022606425.2. NCBI lineage: Eukaryota > Metazoa > Arthropoda > Insecta > Trichoptera > Lepidostomatidae > Lepidostoma > Lepidostoma basale. The sequence continues at coordinate 7,353 of JAHDVF020000772.1, forward strand.
GTTAAATTGAGAGTTAAGTCATCGTTTATTTTGGAATACCTTGTCAATAGATGGCCTAAGCCAAACAGCCGTGAGCTCTTGTGGGTCCAGGGCGGCAGTCGAGGGGTTGGAGGCAACCAGGGCCGGCCTAGGCAAACACTGGAGGCTAATAATTACCGCTTGACGTGTCCAAGTTATTGTTTGACCAGAGTGTTATATAGGGTGTACAATTATTCTAAAATGATAACAGAAAATTACTTAAATAGATATTATTAGGAATACTTAAATATGAAACAATGTTTTAAGAATATAAATTTCTTGTTTGAATATAACTAGTTACTATTGATAATGGCACGGTTTTCGTTGAAGTTCATTGTAAAAAAAAATATTGATAGGATAAGCGTACCGCGGTAGATATATCGCGGTATATACTCGTATACGTTACTTCTATTAACGTTATCTTTTATTCAATGTTTACCTTTTTCTTGGTCTGTTCTCCAGAGTGTTTCTCCTCCTGTGAGGTTGACTCCCAGCTGTCCTTCCAGCATGTCCCTTCCACGAGGACGAGTCCCATGAGGCTGTTTTATGTAATGTAATATAGAAGAGTCTGGTGGTGTCCATTCTTTGAACATAACCGTACAAGTCCATTACTCGCAGTCTGCTCCATCTTATAATATCCTCAACTTCACATATCTCTCTTATTCTGGTGTTACTCAAGCGATCTCTCAGTGTCTTGTCTGCTATCATCATCAGTGTCTTCATCTCGGAAGTCCTCAAAACTTGTTTGGTCCTTACTGTGTCTGCCCTTGCTTTGACGCCATATGTTATTATTAGTCTTACGCATGCTTTATAGATTCTTATCTTACTCTTTATGGCAATGTCTTTGTTTTTCCATATTGTGGATTTTAGAGCACAAGAGATTGCAGCTGCCTTGTTTACTTGGACTTGAATTTCTTCCCGCAGATCAGCTCCTCCCACCAGGTCTATGCCTAGATACTTGAAGGTCCTGGCCTGTTCTATGGTTTGATTTTCTATAACAAGGTTACATGTTTTAGATGTTTAGGAAAAGGATTATTTTTATTTATTTATTTATTTCATTTATTTATTTTAAACATATCTAAAGCATTACGGATTTTTTTCCCAATACATTAAAGATACAAGTTAGAGATACACAATAATAAGTAATACATAATAGATTAATAAAAAGAGCGAGAAACATAAGATGTTAAGGTCATATATTTTGTCTTTTCGATAAAGATCGTCATGTTGTATTTCTTACAGGCGTGATGTAGTCGGTTTAGCATTTTTTGTAAGTCATTATTGTTTTCAGCTATGATTATAGCATCGTCTGCATAACAGACCACATTAATAATTTGCCCTCCCATCCTATATCCCAGTTGTAGCGATTAGGTCTCCTCTGTAAGTTCGTCCATCAGTACTGAAATTGTTTTACTAAGTTCATAATCGCAGCGCATTTAGTAAATTAATAAATTAAGAAAACTAAATAATTGAATAAAGTGCATCTCATCTTTCTGTAGTCTTAAGCTAGATTAAATATATATAATTATTACTTTAAAATAAAGATTTTTATAACTTTTTATTTGCTCAATATTAATTTTTAATTTTTAACCCTTAATTTTCCCGCTGAGAAGTCGGAACATATGCTTTATATTGATAGATAGCCAATGGACCCCAGAGCTTGACTGAGTGAGCTCTGCAGAATTGAAAGTAAACTCAAAATACAGAAATAAAAATTTAATGTAACTATTATAGTAAAATCCTTGAGGTAATCACTAATATAATATTTCGAAACCAATAAAGGAAAAAAATGGATCCAAATATTGGTAGAAAAAAATAATTTCCTTATATTAAACATAGCAGCCGAACTCATAATAATTATTTTTAAATGATAATGTTTAGATTTGCTGAAGTATGCATTTTAAAATCAAAATTAACGTCCTGTATTTCAAGAATGTACAAACAATTGTAAATAATTTAAAAAGTCTTAAGATGGTTAAAGTCGCCCTTAAAAAGCTCTGGTTAATTCATTACTTAATTTCGGTTCTTTGGTGGCTGAATGGACGGCGCAATGGTTAAAAATTTAATAAATTTTCAAACATTAACAAAAAAAAATTCCTTTGTGTTTCCATCAAACAATCAATCAAATTAAAGCGAGTTTTTCATTTGCATTTTAAATTTCTGTAACTTTGAATTTTCATCAATCATTCTTTTTTCGTTTGCCGAGTTATTTTTATATGTTTATTTTTAAAGAAAATGTTAAACAAATGAACAGAAATATTTTTCAAATTAAAAATAATTCTCTCGTCGGAATTATTTTCATACTACATTCGTATTATTATTATTTTGTTGAATCGCTCTATACATCATGACAGCATGAGCCAAATCGATGTAAAGGGTATTATAGCTATCATAGTGATCCTCGTGACATGTGATAGGTAGCTAATCTATCGCCATTTTATTATCACGCAAATTCTACATCAGACAGTGTGACAATCACACTGCCATTGCCGGAAATCCAACCCGGAAACTTCGGGGCGGCAGTCAATGCACTTACCACTTGGCCACGAAGGTCGCCATTAATACGTTTATCAGTAAAACATGGTTAAATGTTAAAATTAAATCTCTCAGATGAGTGTGGTGTTAATCTGTATATGATGAATATCAGGGATACTATGCAAATGCAATTTTGAAAAGTGAATGCAGTGCAAATGAACGTTTTATGAACAAAATAAAGAAAGGTTCATTGAAATGGTTTGGAAACATGGAATGAATGGATGAAGAATGCATTGTATTATAAATAAAATAACATATTAGGTATATCCGGAAATAATGTCGTTTTTAAAGTATAAATTAAACTTTATTTATTATTATTATTAGTATTATTATTTTATACAAAACGATTTCTAGTATTATCTATAACTCTTTGCCATCTATTTCCTAAATCTCTAATTCCTCTATCAAAAACAACTTTTGGTTAAGATTTGAAGAGCTCCGAGAGACCTGATTTCAGTTCTTCGATGTTGTCGAATTTTTTGCTCCTTGATTGCATTTCTAAAGAGCAAAACAAGCGATAGTCGCTCGGTGCCAAGTCCGAAGAATAAGGTGGATGCAATAAAATATCCCAGCCAAGGTCGTGTTTTTTTTTCCGGGTTATATCGGCAACGTTCAGCCAGGCGTTATCATATTAAAAAAATAAATGCTTTATTTTTAGATCGAAGGATCAGCACAAAGAAGAAAAAAATACTTAAGACGTTTTACTAGTCAACGGATTCAAAAATACTGATCCAAATTTGCCTATTGAAAAACGACATTAATTCCGGGAATACCTAATACCATATATACTAACAATGTAAATGGAACAAAGCATAGAGGATGACCGGAGAAAACGTGATACGATCAAAATAACAAATAAAGAATGTGGGCCAAGCGAGGACTTTACGTGCGTAAAATGTAAGTACATGTGTGAATGTAGAGGAAGCGAGAGATGTATACCAGGAAAGAACAGTGTGGCACTCCATTCTTTCTGCCTACCCTTCCGGGGAGACGTAAGAAAAATGTTTTTTTTTTCAAATCAAATCAGTTTATTTACTCAAAAGACATTACAAACAGCATAAATGTTTAAGGCATCTATTGAGTACAGGTAAGATATTGTACACATACAACATAATACCAGGAACGCATTAGTGATGGTTCGACATTAGGAAGACAAGATACTTTCTAAAGTCAAGAGTATTTGTCCCCTGAACGTATCTCCGAGGAGACCGCGTTCAGCAGACTAATTGCTCTTCCCACCAGTATCACCAGAGGCAGGTTGGTTCTGTTAAATATAAGATAAATATTTGATAAATGAATTAGGAATATTAAGTATTAAAAAAAAAATTATATTATGTATAAAAATCATTAATGAAGGGCTTCTGTGTCCGAAACATATTTGTATTTTAATTGATTTTTTTTAATAAAGTGGGTGTTGCATTTATTGTTCAATGAATCCCCAACACAAAGTGTCGATTACAGAAAAAATTTCATATAAGTGTTTATAATGTAAAACTCCACATTAAACTGTGACAATAAAATAATAGTTACTCTACGAGAAATAAAAAAATGAAATGCGTGTAATATATTTCGAAGAAATCTGGAGGCATAACTCGCAGCCACAGAAATAGCTCGACTTCTTCCGTTTGTTTTATGCTGTTGTCGATAAGGGCTGGGGGCGGGAATATCTCACATCTCACGTTCAGGGTATAAACTTTGCGGCAGATCTCCGGCCCCCTGATATATGTACGCCGCTCCGGTAGATATTGCGCGCGGCATTTAAATATTGCCAATATCTGGCTGGTGCGAAGACACTTCAAATCGATAATCAGTGAACGAAATTCATATTTCCTTACGTAAAATGTTCTCCGCACACTAGCGGCAAGGGCAAAGAATCTTCTTCTTTTTCTTTTAATAGATCATTGATAACATTGATAATATTGTTAACTAGAGTCGCAGCTTTCTGCAAACTAAAACACGTCTTTGAAAACAAAGAAACTCCAGTATGTCTGAAGAGAAAAGTTTATGATTCGGGTGATGACGTATGGGATGGAAACTGTGACACTCACCAAGAGAAATGTAGAAAGATTGAGAGTCACGCAGCGTTCCATGGAAAGACATATGTTCGGCGTCAGTCTCCGAGATAGAATCAGAAATGAGAAGATTAGATGCCGAACAAAAATAACGGACATCATGGAACGACTAGCGAAACCGAAGTGGCAACTGGCGGGTCATGTGGCGAGACAGAGGGAAGATAGATAAACCCAGAAGAGAATAAGGTGGAGACCATGGGAGAATAGGAGAAACGTCGGCAGGCCGCAAAAAAGGTGGGCCGACGACATTGCTGCCGTGGGGGGGGGGGGGGAAATGTGGCTACGACTGGCAGGAGATAGAGACGAGTGGAAGGGAAGGGAGGAGGCCTATGTCCAGCAGTGGATCGATAAGGGCTGATGAAGAAGAAGAAGAAGAAGAAGAGTCGCAGTAATAAAATGCAATTCAATGTCTTTAAATGCGTTATTCTATCTTTTACTAGAGACACATTGAAAAACTAGCAACTAACACATGTGTCTACGATGAAGGATCTCGGAATCATCTATAAGAGTAGGCTAACTTTTCGTGCACATATCGAGAGGATTTGTGACATTGCACCGAAGATGTTGGGCTTCATCATTCGGAGCGGAAGAGTTTATAGAGATTCCCATGTGCAACGCGTTGGTTCGGAGCAGACTCGAAAGTGGTTTTGTTATATGGAGTCCTCACGAGGCGAGATATTCCGTTATGCTGGAGAGGGTTCAGAAAAAAAATTCTGAGGTATATCTACATGAGGGAGTATTGTAGTTATCCGTGGCTCCATTTCACGGCATTTCTTTTAGGAACCGATTCTTTACAGCTTTGAAGAGATGGGCATCTCATTACCCATTTCTTTAAATTAATCAGGGGATATTTCGGGAACTCGGCCGTGCTAGAGGGTGTTGGTCTTTTTGTCCCTGATAGATATCTCCGACAGCGACAGCACAGATAATTTTACCTACCGGCCACCAGAACCAATCTCCCTCTGGTGACATCGGTGGGAAGAGCAATTAGTCTGCAGAACGCGGTCTCCTCGGAGAACGACCTCTTTCATATCAGTGAATGTACGTTTGGGGGACAAATAGTCTTGACTTTAGAAAATATCTTGTCTTCCTAATGTGGAACCATTTCTAATGCGTTCCTGGTATTATGTTGTATTTTTATAATATTTTACCTGTACTCAATAGATGCCTTAAACATTTTGCTGTTTGTAATGTCTTTTGAGGTAAGTAACTGATTTGATTTGATATCTTGTCTCCTTATATGACAAGGACCAGCTGTCCCTCTATCTCTTAGGCGGTCTTCCAGGTGGGAGGTGTCCGGGAGAGATTTCGTAAGGGGCTGTATATGCAAGTCTGTCACTATCCATTCTGGTTACATGGTCCCTCCAGTATCTTCTTCTGGATCTACTCCATCGAACGATATCCTCTATAGTTTTTTTCCAGTAATGGATCTTAGGACCTTCAATCCAGATGTTTTTAGCAGACTCATGATTCGTACGGTGTCGTCTCTTCAGCATACGTCATGATAGATCGCATCCATGTCTTATAGATTTTGAACTTGCTTTTGATACGCATGTATTTGTTCTTCCAGACCAGATTCTTCAGACACCCTGAGACGGCCGAGGCAAATAATGGAATTAAAAATACAAAACTTATTAACCATCGCGTAGACAGAAATAATTGACCGCGGCATTGTTTCCTGATCTGCTTCTGTGATTTCTTCAACATTTATAAATCGTATAATGCATGCACGTCGATTTCTCCGACTCATCACATGGCCGACATTTAATATTTGATTATAACATTTAATAATTGAAAATAACATTATAAGGGTGCCTGTCCACCGGAGCGGAGCGAGGCAGCGGAGCGGAGCGAGGGAGTAATGCGAAGCGGACTGGCGGACTGTGTCTGTCCATAGACGCGGAGCTAGGTAGCGGAACGGAGTTGCGGACTGTGTTATTCCATACGCAGAGCTAGGCCGCGTCCTCGCTCTGCTACCCGGTGTTAAATGAATTTTTAAACTAGTTCGCAACTCCCTGTCCAATGAAAAGGAGCTGAGATTTTATGCAAAACAATTGGTAGATTTTTGCCTCACTCACCCTCCGCCACCTAGCTCCGCTCCGGTGAACAGGCACCTTTTAACTCTCTTCGTATTTAAATAATAATGAAATAAAACGATATTTTTTACCTCCTTCCACTTTTGCCTTTATTTCGACAGCGACCGGTTTCGCCAGGCTCGCCGGCATCGACAGACTGGTCTGTCACTAGTCTGTCGATGCCAGCGAGTCTGGCGAAACCGGTCGCTGTCGAAAAAAAGGCAAAAGTGGAAGGAGGTAAAAAATATCGTTTTATTTAATTATTATTTAAAATGAACTTCCATTTCAGTTAAATCATTTGATTATTTTATAATTGTTTTTATACCCCTTTATTTTTGTCAAAACCAATCAGTTTTGCTGCCGCCGGAGCTTCGTCAGGGTTCAAAAACAAGGGGTTCCTCAGGCTTCCTATTTTTTATGTTCCATTTACATAATTAACATATATTTTATCTACCATGATTATATCATTATTTATCTTCGTGGGTCCATGTCGTCACAATGATCCTTCGCAATGATTTAATTCGCACTGCATTCATTTTTTATATTTTCATTTAAGAACTGCATGCAGTGCGAATGAAAGTGTTATGAAGTCCGATGAATTTCCTGGAATACAATACTTGTATGTTAACAGATATTTTTAAAAATATAATACCATGTATGCCTTAAGGTTTAAAAGGTTGAATAAATTTTACGCACAGTTACTGGTTTTTACATACAACATATTCTAAGATAGCATTTCCACTTCGCTCGAAAGAGAAATGATTGTGAAGTCGCGGCTATTATTATTTCCGAGAAACAAGAAGAGCGAAGGCATTTTGTTATACAATATTTAGTAATATCTTCTGTATAAATATTTCATGAATGTCAGGTCTGAAAATTGACTTTTTTTTATTGAAAATTCTCCCGAAAATTCTTAATCAGGTCCTAATGAAGGCGTTTATATATTGAGAAAAAAATATTTTACATAGGTATATTTTCAAGGTCGGGGGGCGATTGCCACGAATTAAAAATTAAAAATTATAAAATTTTAAAAAAATGTTTTCAATTTTGCGTTATCATATTTCGTGCCTTCTGCAATCACTTAAAATATTTTTTTATGATATGGTGAATATTATAATATAAATTTAATAGAATTCACTTCTATCAAGTGTTTTTTGTGCGATATATTAATAATAACCAAGTGTTACCTGATGATGTCAACATTGGTTGATGAAACAGCTGTCGTAAAGTAAATTGAATACAATTTGTGATATAAAACAAAGTTTTTGAATTAACAGTTATAAAATATTAAAATATCATAGTGTTTCGGCCAAAACAATGGACTATTCAATATTAATTTCTTCACGCAGATTTCATATCTTGAATTATTTCATATCATTCCTATGTTGATTTTTATATACATAATTTATCAGCTGATAAGATGAGCGTACATATTTACACTTTTTTAAAGTTCTTCTTCTTCTCGTCGTTACATCTCGGTGTGGTATTTGGCCTCCTACAAAACAGTTCTCCATTGGCTCGTGTTCCTGGTCAATCCTCTCCATTGTCCTACAGTTCTTTCCAGTTTTTTTTCAAATCGTTGGTCTTTTTATAAGTAATTAAAATAAAATTATTTTTCTTCTTCTTATTTTAATAGATCTGACGATCTATGGCATATAAATCGTGTCTCCTCGGATGATGAGGACCATCTGTTCCTCCATCTTAGGTGGTCTTCCAGATGAACGGTGGCCGGAGGAGATTTCGTAAGTGGTTGCATATGCGAGTCTGTCACTATCCATTCCTACATGGTCCCTCCAGTATCTTCTTGTGTATCTACTCCATCAAATGATATCCTGATAGTAATGTTCTATAGAAATATTCTGCTCTAATAATAAAAAATAACACAATTTGGAAAAGCTTATCGAGCCGCTTTGCAATTTTTTTCACAGGTAAAATCTCAGGCATTTAAAATAATTTTATTATTAAAGGTTAAACAGTTTTTACGTTTAAAAATGATTACTGATTGCGTATACAGAATTTTGATAGCAGATTTCAACCAAAATGTCGCCCCCACTTTGACCGTTTTAAAATCCAAAATTATTTTATTGCAGAAAGCGAAATCGGGTTATCACCGGCGTAATATTCTTTACTGCTATAAGATTTTTAGACTTTCTCGAGTGAAGCTGCGATTCCGAGATAAGTATTCCTCCCGCGATCTCCGTGCCCACCTTTCCTAGGTCGTCATCTTCTCCATTTCCCTTCCACACCTTCGTCTATTATAAAAATAAAAACGGGCCGAATATTACGGCCCGAAATCTAAACGTAATTGCACGACGTAAAAAAAATATAAAAACATCGTTTGGCGCCGGCCCTGGCGCGTATGATTGTCGCGGCATCTCGCGATGACAGGGCCGCAGCGGGGAGGGGCGGAAACGACCTACGTGATTTCAGTAGAAATTGATATTTTATGATGTCGAACTTGCAAACTCTACCCGTGATAAAACTTTCAATCCCTACGTTTTATTTCTTTTATATATTTTCCCTGTCCTAAGCCGAGGAAAAAGACAATGGCTTTCGTACGTTTTAAGAGATAAGCTGAATTTGATATGGCGAAATTATTGGATCGCTTCGTAAGAGTTTTATTCAATCAAACTATTTAATCTTTCGAAATTCTCGAGCATTAGATTTTATGAGGACACGTTGAAAACTTTGGCATATTTACAACACGTACAGAGATTTAAGCGTTTAACTTACTACGGAAATAAGAATGACATTCACATTCATTCCCAATGCTTGCCTAGATATTGTATACTCCAAATTAGATTTTAATTTATTGCTTCTTGAACAATCATGTATTAATTAATAAAGATTTTCTGCTTAATGCTTTCCAATCTTAATAGATGACGCTAGTGTAGAGTGAACTTAAATATGTAAAGATAGGCGTGGAATCCTACCATATATACAAGTACAAGTTCCAAAAATTTGGCAGACGTGGTGGTCATAAGAAAAAAAAAGGAGGAATGGGGAATGTTGTTAAACATAAAACGATCGCTCAACCCAACCAATGACAGTTCATAAGTCCTGTAAGCGCCTCGGCCACCACATTCTGTTCCCAGAAAACAATTTACATATTCGTCTCTATTGATATACAATTAATCCTTTTAAAATCATGTAAAGATCGATGTTAAATATTATTATTATTATTATTATTATTATTTTGTTGAATCGTTCTTTACATCATGACAGCATGAGCCAAATCGATGTAAAGGGTATTATAGCAAGCTATCGTAGTGATTCTCGTGACATGTGATAGGAAGCTAATCTATCGCCATTTTATTGTCACGTGAATTCTACACCAGACCAAAGACAGTGTGACAATCACACTGCCCTCGCCGGGAATCGAACCCGGAACCCCGGGGTGGCAGTCAATGCACTTACCACTCGGCCACGAAGGTCGTCATATGCGAATGAAAACGTCGATTTTTTAGATGTTTTATAATTATGTATCTGAAAGATATGTTTTGTTTCTAAGGCATTATCAAACGTCACATTTCCAAGAGAGAACTGTGTAACAGGGGAATAAAAATTGTCAAAGGCAAAATAAGTAAATGCAGATCTCTTGCGCTGAAATGTGACCAGATTAATTATTTTATACCCAATATAAACAAATAAAATATATTCCTGTAATCGATTATCACCAAAAAATTGTTTTGTTTGATTCCAGACCTTAGCAGCTATACGGATGGGGAAAACCGAATAAGGTGATGCCAAACGTATGTACCAAGAACTATAAAATATTATATTTAAATTCAGTAATAATAAAAAGAGAACCATTATTCAAACGTTATATGTAAATATGTAAGCTAAAATCAAATTTAAAATCCATTTTATTGAATACGAATCATCTTGAATACCTGTAATACCAATATTCAAGTTCTCTAAAGGACTCGGTTTCTAATAGAGTTACCAGTCTGTCGATGCTAGCAAGCCTGGCGAAACCGGTCGCTGTCGAAATAAAGACAAAAGAGGTTAAAAAACATCGTTTTATTTAATTATTATTTAAAGTGAACTTCTATCAAGAGTTTTCAGAAAAATGATTTTAAATCAAATTATTTTACTGAAATCTCTTGATGCAAGTTCATTTTAAATAACAATGAAAAAAACGTTTTTTTTTTTAACTACTTCAACATTTGTACGTATTTTGACATCAACCGGTTTTGCCAGGTATGCTGGTATCGACAAACACCGACCAGTATATTGTCGCTGTCAAAATATAGACAAAAATTGAATTTGTTAAAAAAACATGTTCTATTTCTGATTTATTTAGGACTGTGTCCTGTTATTTCTCGGAGCCTGTTCCTAGGATGCAGATGTCCAACTGTCTCGCCATCTTTTAGGTGGTCTTCCTGCAGGTCGATTTCCTGTTGGTACTTTATTTGCGGCTATATTTATCACTCTTTCAGAACATGCTTTTTCCACGTGATCTCTCCAGTAGCGCCTTCTCAGATTTTCCCATCGCACGAAATCTTCTACATGATTTTATTTAATTATTATATTAAAAACATTGTTCAATTTTCATTTAAAATAAAACGAAAATATATCGGAAGTTTAACTACGATTTTTGTCATTTTTTTTACTAAGCCGTTTTATCTACGATTAATTTAATTCAAATATCTCTTCAATTTTTTTTATCATGTACTCGAAAGTCCAAAGCGTTTTTGCGCCAATAAATGCAATTAATTTGCCGAATGATTCACCGCGTATTTCGAAAATAAAGTGCATAGCAATCAATTTCTGGACAAAATGGAGCGCACAAATCATTTCGTTTTGAATGAAATATCACATAAACATTGGAATGTTCGAACGAATGCACTATCTAATCGGCAGTGAAATTTTTGTGCCAATTAGTTTCATAATAATTAATACGAATGGAAACGTCCGTTTTATTATAATTTATGTGAATGACACGTGTCACTTTACGAAGGCATTTATTCAAGAGGAACATAGAATTTTCCGCTAAATACCCGAGGCTGTTATAGGGTATAACGGCGCTCTTTCGTCAGCCTCCATACGGGACTTGCATTTAATTAAAAACGGCAACAGCAATGACTTGCCAGACCACATTTAATTTATTTTATTTTCCTTTCATGTCCCGCCGTACTTAATTGTATAAATAAAAATATAGTCCATTGTTTTGGCCGAAACCCTATGATACTTTAACATTATAAACTGTTAAATTAAAATAACTTTGTTTTATGTGTCACAAATTTATTTTTATTTGTGTATTATGTGTATTATAAAATCATTCAAATTGACAAAGGAACAAATACAAATAAAGGTTAAAAAAATCACGAAAATTTTATATTTGAAATATTATTGTAATACCTGATGATGTCAACATAGGTTGACAAAACAGCTGTCATATATAAAAATAAAATTGTGAAGCATTAAAAAAGTTTTTTTTTATTAACAGTTTAAAATAAAAATATACATACACATTTCAATACATTTAACAATATATTATAAGAAACCACAGGTACATACAGCGGGAAACACAAAAGAGACAGATAATATAACTGCGGGATGGGAAAAATTAAGGGAACAGATTGTGACATGTAGGACAAAAGTCGAGGCTAAGGAAGCATCTCACAATATTAAATATATATCAAGGCAGAAATTATTGTAATGGCTGTTATATATTATTATAATAGTGGATTAAATAAAATTAAATCTGTATATGGACAAGTGTATGAAAGAACTTAAATGTATAAATGCTGGTGCTAAGATGAGTGATCTGTCTGTAAACTGTCTGCTTTACGCGGACGATGCCGTTCTCGTTGCGGATAGTGCGGACGAATTACAAGTCTTGGTGTCGAGAATGAATGAGGTATGCAAGTCAAATGATTTAATGATGAATGTCGGAAAGTCAAAGGTGATGGTTTTCGAAAGGGAAGTGCAAATGACAGTTTGTAATATAAGTGTGAACGAAGAGAACTTGGAACAGGTGAAAGAATTTGTGTATTTAGGTAGTATGTTCACAGCAGATGCCCGAACGGATAGTGACGTCGAAAGAAGGGTTGGTGCGGGTAACAAAGTGAATGGAGCTTTAAAAATAGTTATTGGAAACAAGAATTTATCAATGAAAGCGAAAACGGCCGTTCACAATGGAGTTCTGGTCCCAACCTTAATGTATGGAAGCGAAGCATGGAACTGGCAAAAAGAAGGATGAGAGTAGAATAAATGCGGTAGAGATGAGGTCCCTAAGACGTATGTGTGGTAGAACGATATACGACAGAATCTCAAATGCTGATATAAGAAAGGAATGTAGAGCGGAAGAAGGTATTATGAACAAAATTATGAAAGGATCGCTGCGTTGGTTCGGACATATGGAACGCATGGATGGAGAAAGAATGGTTAAGAAAGTATACGTTAATGATGTAAATGGGGTACGAAGTCGAGGCAGACCGAGGAAAACATGGCATGACCAAATTAATCAAATTTAAAAGGTTGGTCATGTTAGAAGTCGGAGGAATCGACGTGCGTGTATGACTCGTTGTATGAATGTGGAGGAAGCTAGAGAGGTTTGCCAGGATAGAGTAGTGTGGCGGTCCATTCTCTCTGCCTACCCCTGCGGGGAAACGGCGTGATGGTTTGTTGTTGTTGTTGTTGATTAAATAAAATTATTTTTATTTCCTAAGTATATTACTATGGAATTTCACAGTGTTAATGCATAAGCGTTCAATAAATTATATTGTAATTAAACTTCCAGAAAATAAACGTTTTATTTCGTGTTAAATATTTAATATGGAGTATAACGTCATTGTTCAAGTTACAGTATAGATACTCGTACATATTGTATGTTTTGATACACATAAATGTATGCTAAAAGAAGTAACTGGCCCATTGAATATGTATGAATGCAGATAAAAGCTCATCCCATACATTTCAATTGATATACTGTGCGAGGGCAATAGAATTATTGAATGAAATCCAATTATGCGCACGGACATCTAGCGGCAGGAATTAAAAAAGTGCACACTCCGCATGCGGGGGTGGAAACTTCCCTTGCGCGGAGTGGGGGATGGCCATTTTATGACAACCCCATTTTAAAGTGATCACGTGTACATTGGCTGTAGGCACAATGTACGTTTTTTACGATTCGATCGAAAATGAATTTTTATCGATCGTTAAAATATGAAATGCAGCACTTTTGTTTCGCAGGCTCTGCAGGAGCTTTAAGCTCGATTTAGTTTTTAATCTTTTTACTTTGTACATTTTGGCTTAACGTGCTTAAGTTTAGTTTGAAATATTCGTTTTAATATGCTTCACGGGTTTATTAAAGAATACGAATTAAGATCTTTCGTCCAAAAGTTAATATGATTAATCGAATAATATAGAGAATTTATCCGTGATAAAAAAGTTCTTTTCAATGGATTTAATAACAAAAAAAAATTGAATAAACTTCGAATAATAATGATTTATTTGGGAACATGGTCACGCATGGGAACATGACGCTGTCCTACTTGCAAAAAAACGAGCTTGAACTAGAAGTCCTGGAGAATAGTATGTATGAGGTATGCATGCGAAATTATCTGGTGATGAATGTAAATTAGACCAAGTTAATGATTTTTGAAAAAGAAGAAACCATGACAGTCTGCAACATTAGCGTCAATGGTGAAAAATTGGAGTAAGTAGATGGGCGAGTGGAGAGGGATATTGAAAGAAGGGTTAGGGCAGGCAATAAAGTAAATGGTACACTTAAAGTTGTCATCGTAAACAAAAACCTATCCAAAAAAGCTAGAATGGCAGTGCACAATGGTGTTCTTCTACCGATACTTATGTATGGAAGCAAAGCATGGAACTGGCAAAAGAAAGATAAAAGTAGAATAAATGCAGTATAAATGAGATCTCTTAGACGAATGTGTGATACTCGGTGTATGATACAGTGTCCAATGAAAATATAAGAAGTGAATGTGGTGCAAATGGTGGTATTATGAACAAAATAATTAAAGGATCATTAAGATGGTTTGGACACATGGAAAGAATGAATGAAGAAAGAATGGTAAAAAAATTATTTTAACAATGTAAATGGAACTAGAAATAGAGGAAGAACGAGAAAAACGTGGCACGATCAAATCGATTCAGAGAAATCGACGCGCTATAAAATTTTTGATTTTTAATAAAAAATAAAAATGAATGATTACTTAAAACTGTATTATAAATGTTATTCTGAATATGTTTTTCAGTATTTCGTAAATATGAATGTTATTAAATAAAATACAAAAATTGCACACTCAGTTTGTTGATGCTAGCGGTCAAAGATCCCTTTCAAATAATAGCATCAATTTTGAGGCAGTTATCACCCCGCTAAATGGGGGTAATAAATCATACTGCCTTACGGGAAACATCTGGCTTCCGGTTTCGCAATGTCTATTTCCATTTACGGTCTTCCGGTTCGGCTTCCAATACTTCCGTTACGATTTGGGTACTTCCGGTAATGGATGCAGTACATCCGGTTATCGGTTAGCGCAAACTGGTGCTGATGCATAAAAAACTCTGTAGGGTGTTCAAGAACATAACTTAACATATCAAATGTATTTTTATATTCTTAGTAAGTTTTTCAAATGTATTGTTTCTTTTTTAAAAGTTAACGGCTAACTGGAATTTGTTTGTATTGTTAAAAATCAGTTTCTGTAACTGCTTTTCATTCTTTCATGATTTTTTTAATGTTGAGATTTAGTTCATAATTAAATTGTATATTATTTCTTAGATCATAAAAAAATTATTTTGTTATAATTATGCAGCGAGTGAAAAAATCATTATGGGACTTAGTCAAATGAATGGATCAAAATATAAAGCAGTATTGAAAAAATATATTTAAAAAAATCGCTCTTTAGTGGAAAAAACAGTGTTTTAATTCATAAAAAATCGTCATTATGGAATTCCGTTAACGCCTTAAGTTTATCTAAAAATAAAAATCATTTGTTTATTCAAAGTAATAACATATAAATATGATTAACGGTTTTTAGATTAGCATTGTCTCATTCTTTTTATTATTTCTGTGGATCATTTATAAGAATATTCAAGGAAATATAAACTTTTCGCACAAATTGAGATCAGGAAACCATAAGATTAAGCAGTAAACCATATTCCAAACCTAAAAATAAGATTTTGTGTTAAATTATTTTTATTTTGTTATTTTATTTTATATCATTGTATTTTATATTATTTGTTTTACATTTGTTTTGTGGGTGTTGGACGATCGAAGTGTGCGCGGGAGATGCCTATTGGTGGCGATGAGGTTCGCAACCCATCACACCGCGTCTCCCGCGGGGCGAAAAGAGAAGGATGGAGTGCCGCATCAGTAAAAGTGTGACAGTCCATTCTTTCTGCCTACCCTTTCGGAGAGACGGCGTGATGGTTAGTTAGTTAGTTTTTTCTTCCTATTGACACAATTTATTTACTATATATTTGGTAAAAAATAATTTATCAAGCATATTTCACAATTGAAAATAAGATCCTACGGAAAATAAAAAAAAAAACTGTCTCAATTTTCATATTAAGCAATGCATTAAACAATTGACGCCCAACCTGGGGGGGGCAACTCCTACGGGGGTTGTAATGAAGTATAAAGAGGGTAGCGATCTGATCTTTATCTTCATGTAAATATGTATTTTTATTTATTTTTATACGAGTATTGTTTTATACCCTGGTGAAACTTGAGTATGGAAGCAAAGCATGAAACTGGTAAAAGAAGGATGAAAGTAGAATAAATGCAGTAGAAATGAGATCTCTTAGTGTGGATGATAGATAAAATATAAGAAGTCAATGCGGTGCGAATGATGGTGTTATGAACAAAATAATGAAAGGATCATTAAGATGGTTCGGACACATGGAAAGAATTAATGAAGTAAGAATGGTAAAAAAATATATAAGTTTACGATGTAAATAGAACCAGAAATAGAAGAAGACCGAGAAAAACGTGGCACGATCAAATAAATCAAATATTGAATGTCGGCTACGTGAGGAGTCAGAGAAATCGACGCGCGTGCATGACACGATGTATGAATCGGTCAGGAAAGAAATATAAGTTCTTTCTGTCTACCCCTACAGACGGCGTGATGGTCAGTTAGTTAGTTTTATATACATAAGAAAAAAAATTAGTACCGTTATAATTAAAGAATAACTTTTTTAAATAGAAATGTACAATTAATAAATGCTTCTTATTATCAAAAATTCATCTTATTTTTCTCTTCCAGTGTGGGATTTAGCCTTTACAATATTGACTCCAGTCCCTGACAAAACCTCTCTCCTCTCCAGTTTTTCAAGATTCCTTCAGTCTACTTTATCGCAATCCGACCATCTTTTTCTTGGTCTCAATGTTCATCAAAAAATATTTTTTCATCTCAATTATGTATCGTTGTTTTTTTTTGTATAAAGCAATCATTTGAATAATTTTTTCATAAGCGAGACTAGTTGAATTTCTTCTATATTCGCTTTTACTTTGTGTTGTTCACAAATAAAAATAAATAGAAAAACACTTTTTATTTTAATTTGAGATAATATTAAGGCGTCAACACTGTGGAATTCCAAAATGACGATTTTTTTATGAATTATAACACTTTTTTTCCACTTTAGAGATTATTTTTCTCGACATGTTTCGAAGGCTTACACCTTCATCATCGGGGGAACGATATATACAGTTTGTACCGTTCTCCCGGTGATGAAGGTGTAAGCCTTCGAAACATGTCGAGAAAAATAAACTGAAAAGTGGAAAAAACGGTGTTTTAATTCATAAATAAATCGTCACTTTGTATTTTCATAACCCTTTTTTTGCAGACATATTTGGATCTTTCTTCGATACCCAAATTTTAATCTCAACAGTTAACTTCAAGTATTATTGAATTCCACTGTAATAAATTTAGGAAAATGAAAATAACTTTGTTTAATCCAAAAAATTAAAAAAAAAAAGTTTTTTCGTTTATAAAAAGAATTTTGACAGGTGTAAAAATAAATTTTTCGTTTGTTCCAATGACAATTTGAATAAATTCTTCAATAATATTTTTAAGTTCTTGCTGGTGTTGGATTGTTTTAAGTGCCTAATTACAGTAAATAAAAAAAAAACAGTGGATAACGTGGAATAAAAATTAAATAAACACAAATGTCCGGATCGTCCAGCTGACGACAAGTGTAGGTACCATCTAAAATAACATTATGTGTTAAATTATTTTTCTTTGTTATTTTATTTTGTATCATTATATTTCAGATAATTTGTATAAGATTTATTATGTAGACGTTGAACGATCGAAGTGTGCGCGGGAGATGCCTATTGGTGGCGATGAGGTTCGCAAACCCATCACACCGCGTCTCTCGCGATGGCGAAAAGAGAAGGATGGAGTGCCGCATCGATTGAAGTGTGGCAGTCCATTCTTTCTGTCTACCCTTTCGGGGATGGTTAGTTAGTTAGTTAGTTAAATAAAAAAGAAAACACGACATGTTTCGGAGGATACCTACATCTTCAGGTGTAAAAAGGTATTTTGTATTTTTACACCTGAAGATGGAAGTATCCTGCGAAATGTCCTAATATTTTGTGGATTAAATAGAGCTATTTTTAATTTCCTAAGTATACTTCTTAAGTATTTTACACAATATTTATATAAATTTAAAAGTTATTCAAATTCGAACCCTCAACACAAAGTTATGGAGAATGTGGAAGAGATAATAATTATCATTTTATGTACAATGTGATTGAAGATGTGCGGCTCTTATTATCTCCGGAGCACAGTTCAAACACGGCTGTCAGGCTAATGCATTTGTCTTGTTCCTTAGCTGAACCGAATATCCGGAAATAGAGTTCGGAATCTGGATCTGTCGTTAATTCAAGAGAGAATTTAGTCGCTAGTGAATCGATAATCATCACTGTTGCTATTCTGACATTGACGAGTTAAAGTCTTAAAAAATATACATATTTACTAATGAAAACGTCTGATTTCTAGATATTTTATTATATTTTGTGTGAATGACATGTATCGCCATATAATACATTAGACAGGCAAAAAATGTCATTCACATCAACTGTAATGAAACCAAACTGACGTTTTCATTCGTATTAATGTAGAGTTTTATATTATTGTTCAAAAAACAATAAAAAAAATATACATATTTTTATGATTCTTCTATATTCTATTACATAGAAATTTCCGCCACATACCCGCAGCTGTTATATCAGCCTCGCTCGTACATTCCCTGGGCCTTTCCCTGGTCCATCCGGGACTTATTAGGGGGTGCCAGACCACATTTAACTTACCATGCGTTGCTGATTAATTGAAAAATGTTTATTACTTTGTAAACAGCACTAACTTTCCTAAAAAATCAAATTAAAATATTCGGTAATAATGTTTCCGACACAGAAGCATTCATCGGTGTTTTGTTAGTTTTTGTATTTAGAAAATATATATTTAAACAGAATTTTCATGAATGTGGTCAATTTCCATCATCATCATCATCGGCCATCTGTCAACCACTACTGAACGTACCGCCCCCTATCCATTGCCGCTCCCATCCATCCATGTCCAGCAATCCTCTTCAGATCGTCGGTCCAGCGGGGCAGGGGGACGTCCAACTCTGCGGAACCCTCTATGCGGTCTCCACTCCAGAACCGGTCTCTCCCATCGGCCGTCGGTTCTCCGACAGATATGGCCAGCCTATCGCCACTTCAGGTCAGTCGCAGCTGTTGCCGGTCAGTTTTGACATTAAAATAATACATTATAGTTTTATACTTTTATTATTCACAATGAACTTCAACTAAGAAATTTCAATAAAAAATATATGTTTAATTTGATATAAATACGGTTGATTTCATACATATTTTCGTTAGTGAAATAACAGAATATCACATGTTCCAAACAAAAGAGAGCTATTTATTCAGATGTTACGGACAGAAATTTGGGAATTCTTTATTCGAACACGCGAGAATCTGTCAGGATCTTCGTGCGATCGGTCATCCTGCATAAAAGGAGACGGTCCCGTGTATGGTCCATTATGGGGGTCATCCATCATGCCCTCTCGCCGAGGTACACCCCAATAGAGTGCCGAGGGAGTTAATATGCTACAGCGGGGGCTGCTGGAGCTAATCACTAATATTTACTCCAAGGGATGCGTTTGTGTTAAGAGTTCGCATCGTTCAATAGTGGACGTGACAGGTTTGATATTACAAGTAGATGTTCATTGTCATGCAATACACGCAGATCGGAGAGTAGAAAAATTAATAAAATAAAACTAAGCTGTTTTCTCGGAGAGTTACGCAGAGAAAATGGATCGCAATACTTGATAACCTCTCATATTAAAATATATTTTAATTTTTTAATATTATTATAAGCATTTGAAATGTGGCTCCATCGCCGAATGCACAGAGTTCCCTGGATACCCATGGTTACCAATACCGAAGTCCTGAGGCGAGCTAGAGTTGACAGGGAATTGTTATCAACTTAAATTAATTAATTTATATTGAGTTTTATTTCATTGTTTAAGAAACAATAAATAAAAATAAAACACCTGACGCCCCTGAAAACTATGCAATCTTGGACATAAGTTCCACTGGAGTGACAAGAGAAAGATTAGAGATAAGAATAAGATTATATAGTAACTACTTATTAATCCAAAGAAGTAAGTACTATGTTTGTATACAAACAGCGTACAAAACATCAACAAATTTGATCGTTTTCTTTTGAAAATTCCATTTTATCTTTTTAAAATGCAAATCTAAATTGTCATCAAACTTTGGAAGACAATCAAGTTGACCGGCTAAGTATGGAAAATAATAGGAAACGTGGATTGACTCGGAGATTGAGAGATGATGGTAATAGAAAAAGTTATTTTGATCGAAAAGGACCAGTAATCCTGCGCAGGCGGGCGATCAGTTCTAAGGATGTTGATTAAATTAACATAATGCCAAAAGTAAATCGTTTCCCATTGTTTTGGGACGTTTCGTGGCCATTTTGATACTGTATTCAAATGAGGGCAGGTACCGGGCTATCGACTTTGAGATGTACACTCTGGGGACATCAGTTCATGCACAAGGCTCACATTTTTTAAATTCGATATTGCATGGATCGGCCATGTAATACGTCAAGAAGGTCTCTTGCATGCCATAATGGAGGGTATTCATGTTAAATATGTAAATAATTAAAATTACTGTTTTAAAGTGTAAGCTTGGTAGATTTGAGATATAACGAATTTACTTTAATATTACTACAGCGCGAGCCAAATCTATTTAAATGGTATAGCAATCTGAGAATACTCCTCATCAAGACCTATGTATGGAGTGTCTTGATGTACGGCTGCGAGACATGGTGCCTATCCGAAAGGGATAAGCGGAGACTAGAGGCTTTTGAGATGTGGTCCTATAGAAGACTCTTTGGAATTTCCTGGAGAGACCACATCACGAATGAGGAAGTTCTTCAAGGAATCGAAGGAGGAAGGCACCTGCTCAGGACCTTGTCCGAAAGGCGTGCAAGATGGATCGGCCATGTAATACGTCAAGAAGGTCTCTTGCATGCCATAATGGAGGGTATGACCGAGGGGACAAACTCTAGGGGACGCCCACGCCGAGAGTACCTGGAGGACCTGTTGGTGGACGTACGCTGATCATCATATGCAGATCTCAAAAGAGCCGCACAAGACAGGGAAAAATGGAAGAGAATAATGGAGGAAATTGCTGCAAACCAATCCCAGGATTGAAACCAGAGAAGAAGATTGCATTTATATACTGTAGTGTATTTGTATTTGTATACACATAAAGGTTCGAAAAATCACGAAAATTTGACATTTGATATATTATTGTAACACCCGATGATGTCAACATAAGTTGACGAAACAGCTGTTACGTAAAATAAAATACAACTGTGATACATAAAACAAAGTTTTTCAATTTAACAGTTCAAAATGTTATCAATTAATAATATTACTTAATTATCGTTAAATTATTTTATTTTATAACATTGTATTTTATATAATTTGTTTTAGATTTATTTTGTAGACGTTGAACAATCGAAGTGTGCGCGGGAGATGCCTATTGGTGGCGATGAGGTTCGCAACCCATCACACCGCGTCTCTCGCGGGGGCGAAAAGAGAAGAATGGAGTGCCGCATCGATTAAAGTGTGGGAGTGCATTATTTCTGCCTACCCTTTCGGGGAGACGGCGTGATGGTTAGTTAGTTAGTTAAAAAAGATTTTTAGTTTCACCGATTTTATAATATTTTGGCCAGTAGCTGTAAGAATTTTAATCCTTCGTACACTCAAAGGTAATCTTACTTTAAAAACTGCTCGCGCAATCCATTCTATTCGCCAGCCGCTATTAGGAATCTCAACTACCGGGTGGTTCTGGAGAAGTTTCCAGATTTTCCGCGGATTTGCTTTCTTCCTCGCGCGGCGTCTTCTGGCCCATCCTGCGGATTATGAAAATAAGTTTTCATTAAATTCGAAGGACCGTCCCGAATTTTCTGAAGATTAGCTGGAAGTGCCTGGTCTTTAATGAGATTATCGCGTAATGTGATAACAAGAAAGTGAGAGTTTGATTCCAAAAGATCACTGGATACATGATAGATTGTTCTAGATAAAAAATGAAGTCTTTTAACTTTTAAACAATATTATTTGAATGAGGAGTTTATTTCATAGAACCACATTTATTGCGTTAATTTTGATGTTATGTATAATATTATAATTATGAAATATTCCCATAAAAGATACTTTTTTTCACATTTCAAAATAAATAGCTATTTTTACTATAATTTCAATAACATTACTTATATAGCTGATGTCGTCCTTTGCTGGACATAGGCCTCCTCAGTCAGTTCATATTTTATTATTATAATTATTATTAAATTAGATATAAGGACAGATTTAATTTGTTTAAATTTTAAATCATTACAATTTTAATAGAATAGTTATCTATCTACTTACACACTTTACTTCCCATGGCCATACAACTCTTAAAGAGATTTAGCTTCCTTGATGATTTTTCGCCAAGCTCCTCGATCCTGCGCCTTTTGCTCCCAGCAGTCCGATTCGCCCAACCTAGCCAGATCAGCCAGAACATTGTCCATTAGGCGCTGTCTAGGCCTTCCTATAGGTCTAACTTTAGTCGGTCTAGACGTGTAATCTATATATTATAAACTTAATTTTCTCGTTACCTTAAAACGTCTTCTGGCCATGTTTCTTCAATTTGTTTATTTTTCACTCTATATCTCTTCTTCTTCATGGCTACAATCCTGAAGATAAGTCTGCAACAAGCTTTACTCGTTTCTTCTACTCAGTCCTGTCTTCAGCTAGTCTCTTCATCTCTGTGCAGCTGCCACGGCACATGTCGCTAATCACTTGGTCCATATAGTGTGTCCCTTGGGCGGCCTCTGCAGTTGCTGCCCTCGACCATTTCCTCTGCGATAGTAATAAGCAGGCCCAGGTGCCTGATGTTATGTCTCTATGCAAGTATTAATCCGAAACCTTGTATTAACACACAACTGCTAAAAAAAATGTTTTAATTAATGAAAAAAGACGTTTTAAAAATTATCTTGGATTGCTTCCGAAAATTACCAAACGGCTTCAACGTGCCTTATGCAAAAAAAAACTAAGTGAACTGTTCTTAAATATATTTTCTTCCTTGTTTGAGTAAATGCTTAGGGTTGGAATTAGTGCAGATCTCTGATTCGGAGTTTGCTCTGAGGGGCGTTTAAAAGTCTGATCGCTTTAAAAGATTATCGGAAATTTCTAGGAAAATTCACAATCACCAGAAAATTACTAATTGAAAATCTGTCGGCATTCCGGGAAAATTGATTTTTATTGGTGTTGAGAAATCTTTTAAAACTCTAGTAAATAATGGGTTTACTAAATAATTTCGTTTATAATTTTTTAAATAAATTAACATCTTGCTATATCAGAAAAAAGTATCGTTCATCAAAAAAAAATTGGATGAAGCTTATGAAAAATTAATTTATGTCATAAAAATCGCGTGATGATACAAACAATCCAATTTAAAATAGAAATCCAGTATTTTTTCATTATAACAGTTTCGTAAGACGTTAGAAGTTCGGAAGACAAATACTCTTGATTTTGGAGTGTATCTTGTCTTCGTAATGTCGAAGCATCTCTCGTGCGTTCCTGGTATTATATCTACATATATTATTTCTTATGTTATTAATAGATGCCTTTAACATTAATTTTGTTGGTAATATCTGTTGAGAAAATAAACTGATTTGATTTGATTTGAAAATTTCGACGAAAATCCATCTGAAACCCACAGTACCATATAAAACGTTTGTTTCTTAGAATTTTTTTTTTAAAAGGGAATAGAATCATTTGTCATGCTTAATAATAAAACATTTGTCTTTGCATTATAAAACCGTTGCACTTTTTTATTTGAATAATTATGTAAAACTTCGTATAAAAAAACTAGGAATAAAATCGTGTGTTTGATAGAAGTTTTATTGTATTTTATGGGAATGATATTATTTAACCCAAACCATTAGAAAACAGACGTTTTAATGGATATTACATAAATATAAAGAAGTTTTATATCATCGGCCAAGAAACAATGAATACATTTTAATGTTATTTTAAGAATAAAGTGAATTATCATTAGGCTAAATTAATGATCTGATAAGCATTATCACAGTGAAAATAAAGTCCGTAAAATAAGCTAACTTAAATGCACGATAATGCAAGTATTCGAGACGTGCAGAGCTTTAGGATCCATATTTATCATGGCTAATGAGAGCTTCGTTAAGCTGAAGTCGTAGAGTAGCGGTTTATTCCTTATGCTTAAAGCGAAAATAAACCAACTCAAAATTTCAAATGCATCTTTGAGGTTATGAGATGATTTTTTCTAATTGATTTTTTTAAGCTATGTACCGGGTGGCGTAAATAGCAATGGGCAGGTCGTCGGTAGTCAGAAACTCGGATGAAAAATGGACAAGAAAACTGCTGATTTGGAGACCATGAAAGCAAAAAGAAGTTCAGGGCGACCGCAACTACGGCAGGAGGATGACCTGAACAGACATATCGGAATAACCTGGAAACAGTGTGCACAAGACAGAGTGGCGTGGAAGCGAATGGAGGCCTTTGTCTAGGAGTGGACGGGAATAGCTGAAGAAGAAGAAAGGGAAAACTCAACTGTTTAATTTTTAAACCAATATTCTGGAGGGGTAGGCAGAGAGGGTGGACCGCCATACCATTTTGTTCTGACATACCTCTCTTGATTCCTCCACATTCATACATCATAACATGCACGTTCGTCGATTTTTCCGACATCGAATGTGGGCACCTTTCTGTATGCCATACTTTCCTTGGTCTTCCAAGATTTTTCTTTTCTCTCACACTGCTTGCATACAACATTTTGACCATTATTGACTTGTCCATTCGTTCCATATGCGAAAACCATCTGAGGGATCCTTTTTTAATTTTACTTATGATCCAATCATCTGCCTTACATCATTCTATCTGTTCAATATTCTATCATATATCGTTTTCCCGCACATTATTCTCAGTGTTATCATTTCTATGTCATTTATCCTACTTTCATCATTTAATTGCCAACTCCAAGATTCACATCCATACAAAAAGGTTGGCACTAGAACTCCATTATGTACTGCCATGTTTGCTCTAGTTGAAATATTTTTTGAATATATTTTTGAAGTTGGCGTATTTTCCTTGTAAGTCAGCGATCGTAACAAAGATTCTACCTATTCGGTTAGTAAATGGTATTTCGGTGTTACCCCTCCCTAGAAACCCCAAATGGATATTTTACTTAAATTTGATGATTCCTACGGATGGCGTCTGCTGTCTTTGTGACGTCTGATTTTAATTATGGAATTTGTAAACTTCGTAAAGTTTTTCGTAATTAAATCACGTAGACGGTTGCCATTACAGGTTTTCTATTCAGTTTGAAGGGTAATTGAACAGGGAAAATGACGATTTTCCGGTTTTCAAGAAAAGCGTTTTCTTAATTCACGAACTCAGCTTTTAAAATATATGTTTAAAATGAGAAACTAACAATTTCGTCTCATTATAGCAATAATTATCACAGATTATATATAAAATTTCTAACTCATACTCAATATTGATATTTTTCAAAACTCTCCCTGCTTTTATGTTTCAAACCGAGAAATTGTTCATTTCTCTCTCCAATTTACTATCTTTGTAGTAAATATTATAGACGTATTATCTTAGTAATTTATATTTAACTTTTAAAAACTTTAACTTGAATGTAATTTTCTCTTGCCGTAATTCGTTATTTGATCGATTTTTTAGCTTAGTTATTTTTCACAATCTACAGTAAGTTTATTTACTGGTTATAATAATGTTGTGTTTCAAAGAACCCATATAATAATTAGTGTTTAAAAGAACCCATGTCATAAATAGTGTTAAAAAGAACTCATGTCATAGTGTCAGGCAAATAACTCATGCCATAAATAGTGGTGTATCAGTAAAGAGAGTCCTCTCACGATACTCCCATATTAAATCGTATAAATAAAAAAATAATAAAATATATACGAGTACATAAATATTTTTCTTATTATTCAATTTTTTCTTTGTATTATTAAGGACCGATCATTATGAAAGTGCCAAGTTCAATGGTGTATTTTTTGTAAATAATAAGTCGTTTGAACGCAAATTTTGTATAAGCTATGTTTTAGCTATTACATTGATTCTCATGACATATTTTATATGCTAGGTAGCTTATCTATCGCAATTTTAATGTCAAATGAATTCTACACTAGACATAAAGGCCAATAACTATGCAAAAATCCCCTTCGTACGCCGCCTACCTGGAGGAGCGTCTAAGATATGGAGGAACAGCTGGTCCTCATAATCCCAGGAGACACGATTTCTTTGCTACAGATCGTCAGATCTATTAAAAGTAGAATACGATAAAAATAAAAATGTTATAATAAATGACAAATGTTTATTTTAACTCCATTTTTAATTCTAGTTCTGACCGATTTTAACAATTCGCTGCCATCTCCTAATATATTTTATATTAAAAAACTGGCTAAAGTAATGTAGAGGTAAAAACTCATAAATCGTTAAAAAATCATTGAAGATATTATTTCATACGAAATGATTTAATGTAATATTGAATTATAGAGGTTGATACGCTTTGTTATATTCTGTAATTTTACAATCTCATTTGAAAAAACGCAAAAATGTTAAAATGTTTTAACTGGATATAATAATGTCTTATTTGGGTAAAATAATTATTCTCCAAAAATAACCTGATGTGCGAAAATTTTTTCTTAATTGATTACCAAAATCTAAAAAAATCATGACATGAAACGTGCTATTGGATAAAAATCATTTAAGATTGATTACGACTGATTTTGAAGGTTATTACTAAAAATTAGAAAATTATTAAATACCATATACAAAAAAAATAGAAGTATAATTAGAGTAAGCTTTCGTAAATCACATGTTATAAATTTCTTCTGAATTTGTCATCATACTATGTGCTTTATTTATATTTGAATAACTAAAAAAAGTGTTTTCACAACTAAATAACTTATTCACAATTGAATAATTGCGTAATAATGACGGATAAGAACTAGAGGACACGTTACCGTGAGGAATGTCATAAAATTGTAATTATTCTAAGAAATATTAAAGATTAACAGATTTTGTTAACCTGCAACATCTGGTTAATTTTTATTATTACAATATATTTAAAAACAATTTTAACGCATTATGAATGTTTTACTTTTAGAACTCCCGTTATATTTTTTGTTTTAATATTCATTTCATAAAGAATCTTCAAGGATCAATTTACTTCATGCTTCTGGAGTGCTTTCACTGAGATGATGAATTTGCCATTCGCTGTCATTGAGACAGATGACAATATGTCATCACTTGACCCCAAGCCGCTCCGGGTAGACTTTACGACTCCTACTTCCATGTATAAGTATTAGACACTCCAGCAATTCATCTTTCCAGTTTATCTGTACAGTCGGGGCAATAAAATTATACATTTTGGCATATAAACAAGCAGAGCTGAACTCAGGGTATATTTTTACAAAAAAATCATCCCAAAATAAATATTAAAAATATGTTTTTACTCGTTTCAGTAACACTATTTGTAAACATAAATTGTTTGAACAATCGCTTATATGTAAAAAAAGCCGCATTTAATAATATGAGACCATTCTTCTACAATGACAGAATCAATGAAAATAGAGACAGAGGATGGTCAAGTGCTATACGGACACAATAAACACAATAAACCGTATAGGAGCACTTGAAATGCGGCTCCATCGCAGAATATTGTGGATCTCATGGACTGATATGGTTACCAACATTGAGGTGCTACATAGAGCCAGAATAAGTAGATAATTGTTGTCTGATGTGAAGTCTAGAAAGATGGCATATTTGGGACACATTCTCTGCAGCAAAAATACAATCTGCTGCACCTCATCGTGAAAGGGAAGATTGAAAGTAGGCGTGGTGTGGGAAGTCCCCAAATGTCCTGGCTCAATAATATCAAGGAGTGGACCGGAATTTGGAGGATGTGAGTTGTTCCGTCTGGCACAGGACAGAAAGGTCTACGCCAAAGTCATAGTGGACGTCAGGGCGACCTGACATGGTATTCCAAGAAGAATAATAATAATAAAAAAAACAGTATGTAATGAACAAATAGCGTTCTCTGGAAATATATATTTTGGTGAATTTTGGTCACTGTTTTGTATAAAAAGGAATATTAAATATTTCGTAGTTTAACGATAGTTTTTTTTATAGAATCAATTCAAATCATCAAACAGTTAATATCTTTCCCCTGAGGTTTAAAACCTTCGAAACGCCCAAAAGCGGAAAATCAGTGTTTTAATTCACAGGGTATTTTGAAGTTTCAATAAGTAATTTTTGTTTTTAAAAATCTTGTGTTTTATATTTTAGACTTATATTTATGACTTACTTTATTAATAGTTGAACGAGTTTCTTAGAAATATTATTATTTCGGATAACTTGCATAATAAATACATAACTAGCAAAAAAGCAACAACAAAAAAAACGAGAAACATGCCAAAATCGAATATTAAAAGAACAATTGTTTCATTGTTTAAATTAAATAAAAATTGTTATTATTTTTTGAATCGACTTTATGATTTAATAACTAAATCCATCTCTGAAAGTCAGCCCCACCCCCAGGGCTGGTGGCCGTCCCCTCCGCGGGCCCTGTGAATTACGTCACTTTTAATGTCCCGAATATGGGTTTGCGAAGGAATCGTCCCGTTTATTGTTGCTTTTATTATAGTCGCAAACAATCCTCGCTTTGTTCATTGGCCAATAAAAATATCTGCGTTTTCCCATATTCCGCTAAGAAAATAGATCGCCACGTTCTGTTGGCATCAACACGGGATAAAAAAAGAAAATGGGTCAGAACGATGCGTAAGTGCTGCCGCTGAAATATACATATAATATTTTATCGAAGTTTGGAAAGCTTGTTTTTATTTAGAAGTTGAAACATACTTGAATTAATGAAAGTATATAAGAAAATTTAACGTTATTAGAAAAACAACATCTCCATAAGCCAGTGGTTGTAAATTTTTTTTAACACCTGAATAATTTTTATTTTTCAAGGTTTCAATTTTAAAGATGTGTTCGTAGCAAAGTCTATTGAATATATTCGCTGGTTCTTGGAATGCATTTGGGTTGCTTTTCACATTATAACATAATTAACTCAACAATATTAAAACCGAATTAGTGGAATGTCCACACTTTTCTTTCCACGAAATATGCATTTAACCTTTCCCGTACGGTGCTAAAATAAAAACGCGCATTCCTTTGTTAGGTAGTCAGTACCCAATCAAAAATTAGCGATTTTAAATCGCAAAAATTAGAACATTCACAGCTAGTCCCCACAATTATTTATAATTGAAGTAAAAAAATTTAATAATTGAGATTTATTTGCTAAAAACATATAAAAAAAACATCTGGCAACGCTCATGGGACGATCATATTTCCACTCTGGTTGCAAGCCCGAGAGCTACTGCCGCCGATAGCCGGGCAGTGAGAACATTGAGCTCCTCGCGCTTCCACAGTGAAGTTTGCAAGAGTGAGATGCAAATATAGTGTCGCGCACTCAGCGCTACGAATTTCGTTTCCGATTTCACAAAATATCTCGGATATACTCGATAAAGTAGGATTATTATTAACATTATTTTTTTAATCAATGCGTAAATATATTATGAAGGAATACCTAAAATCTACACCTTGTATTTATTATATTTATAAAGATATTGATGGTTATTAGAAGCAACGTGTATAAGATACCCATCACAGGGAAGGGAGGGTTAAAATACATTTGAAAGCATATAATATCAAAATATCAGATTTTGCTATTACACGGCACAGTTTCTATAAAAGAGGTTATAATGATGTCTACCAGTCTACTAAAATCCCGAAAATGTTTTCGTGTATAAAACCACAAATGTAAGTCATACAGGTATAGAGAATTTAAATGCTAATTGCACCTATGATAAATGTATATAAAATCCGAAACATGTTTGTATTTTAATTTAAATTTTTAATAAAGTTAGTATTGTTTACAAAGTAATAAACTTGTTCAATGAATCCGTAACACAATGTTATGGCGAATATTGAAAAGGTTTTTTTAGATTGAAAGTTTTAAATGCGTCTATTCCTGTATGGATACTTGAATTAATATCCAATAAATGAATAGATGTATTCTTTATTTATCTTAAGTTTTGCGGGTAGTAGGGATATATATATTTGATTTTTAATGTCTTTATTAACTCTGTTACACATCTCGTAGAAATTTTGCCTTATGTTAAGGAAATACTCAAATAAAAGTGAAACAAGTCATTCCTAATAATTCTATTTAATAATACAACTTCTGAAAACCATACGTTTTCAATCGTATTAATTATTAATAAAAGAAAATAGACTCTATAAATATTTTTTTTTTACTAAAATGCCTTTTTGATAGATGATGAGAACTATAAAAATTCATCCAAAATTATAAATGAAAATTTTTATTTTATTTTAGGTGAACTGGTTGGTGGTACAGGGAAAAAAACGATTTTCTCATGATTTGAGGGACTGAAGTTTAATCGACTCAGTTCCCACCAAGGATTTAAGACGGTTGCTTCTTAAGCTTAATGAGCTATTCGATATTGGATAATAATTATAATTGCAGATTCTCACATTGAATACACATTTTATTAAATAAAAAAACATACATATTTATCATAGGTGCAATTACCATTTGAATTCTGGATATGACTAACATTAGTGGTTTTATACATGAAAACATTTTTGGGATTTTAGTACATAACTTGCAGACATCCTGGCGCCAATCACAGACGACGGCTGAGCCAAAATGTTACCCCCACTCCTGTCAATGTCAGGGGCGGACACTGAGAAAAATTTGAGACAGCTTTGAAATTTTCAATAAAACCAAAAAACATTTCTTTGCAACTACGAATAGTGAACATTCTTGAAGACTAGCAATGCTTTCTTATTAAATAAATAAGTTTTTATTAAAATATACGCAGAGGTTTTTAAATAACTTCCACAAGTTTATTATAATTATGACCGGATAAACTGTTACTTAAAATAATAATAATGCAGATAATATTAAAAAAAGAACTTATATATGACACATAAAACTTGTAGTATATCACAGAATTCAATTGTTTATTTTACTCTCGGTGGAATATTTATTAATTTTTCGCAGATAATACTGAAATGCGCAACTGCATAGGATCCCACCAGAATCCCACACGTTGTGTCGCATCAGATCGTCCCCTTAGAAGACCGCCAAAGAGATGGACGGATAGCTGGGTGTCAACCTCTTAAGAGAGGTCAGCCTGACTACAGAAACAAACCAAAGGTCTAAAAGAAGATGAAGAAGAAGTCGGATATTTCAGTCACCTTCCCACAGCTATAAGAGAACTTATTTGTACCCCTAATATAACAAAACTTCTAGAAATTTTTTATTAGAAATAATGATTTAAGATTATTATTTTTAATATCATTGTTTAACATCATTGTTCAAGAAACAATAAATATGTTTTTATAGTGCCAATGTTTATGCATGAAAATGAAGCTAGGAGCTGACAAAATAAGTATGAATTTATTATTATTTATATGAATGACATGTTTCAACTGTCTAATGCATTTAAAAAAAATTGATAATGCCTAAGGCAGGCGAAATATGTCATTCACAAAAATTCTAGTGAAACTTCTAGAAAAAAGACGTTACCATTCGTAATAAAAAATATTATTATAAAAACAAATTGGGTTTCATGTAACGATTTTGTATAATGATAGTTCTTCCTACAGGCTTTATCAATCACAGGTTATTTCTGAAAACTCGGAGGTAAAACAACAACAAAAACAAAAGGTAACGGATGTCATAAATAACAAAGTGGGAGGTTACGACATATTTGTTTTCCGAAATGATTTTCATATGAATTTTCCCAGGGCGCCCTTGATCAACACCCCCTCCAATATCCCGAAGTTGTGTCCATAACTTAAGTGGGACCAAGTTTTGCTGTGCCAATGGCACTTTATTTTTTGCGGTCATACGCTGAGATACGCATGTACACGTAATAGTATGGCTTGTGCGCAATATGATACGAATAACGTTGTACATGTTTTATCGCAAATTCAAGAATGTTTTTTTTAATAAACTTGAAGCATTAACACTCTGGAATTTCATAATGATGATTTTTTTATTAATCAAAACACTTTTCCGACAAACAAAATGGTCTCATGCAGGATGCTATCTAGTACCACAACTCCATCTAGGCACTGCTCCTCTTATCTTCCCCTCGGGAACAGACTTTTTTTATAAATACAATTCCAACCCTAACTGGTCTCCCATTCCTTGACAATAATGTATAACTTTACATTTAAAAATAATGTAAAATATTAAACCCTAAATCCTCCCTCGCCCTCCTTCGGAGGGACACTCCGGGCCATACATTTAGCCCCATAATAAAACAACTACCAAATCACATTACAGCAATGTTTCCTACAGACGTAAGAGGAATAGCCATTAGAGCTGAACCTCTGTAAGCCAGAAGATCCAAGTCCAAATCCACTCTGGAATTTCATTATGATGATTTTTTTATGAATCAAAACACTGTTTTTTTTTTTAC
Organism: Lepidostoma basale; assembly: GCA_022606425.2. Lineage (NCBI taxonomy): Eukaryota > Metazoa > Arthropoda > Insecta > Trichoptera > Lepidostomatidae > Lepidostoma > Lepidostoma basale. The sequence goes on from JAHDVF020000772.1 coordinate 40,197, forward strand.
AAATTTAATTCTTTTTCTAATGAAGGTATTAAGCCCTGGAAACATGTTTAGAAGAATAAACCTGAATGTGAATAAATACGGTGTTCAATTAAATTCAGTGTTTTTTTTGTATACATTAGATATGGCCGAGCCAAAGAGGGCTCCCTCTGCTTACCCGAAGCTGTTATAGGGGCAGCGACGCCTTTCAGCACCTTCACTCATGCACTTTCTTGGCCCGTCCCCTGTTCGTGTGAGACTTTATTCTTCAATGACCCTACAGCCCATATCAAGCCTTAGCCTCCAGTATTCTTCGCTTCCAACTCCTCTTGTCCTCCGCTTTGACCCTTCAATCTGACATTCGTAACAATTTCACCCCATCTTTCCCAACTTCATCCTCCCATCGCAGCCTTGGTCGTCCAATCTTTTTGGGGTTCGCGATGACGGCATCCTCTGCACGTGACCAGCCCATCTCAGTCTCTTCAGTCTGACCTGTGTGGAGAGACTGGGAGCTTTGTAATTATAGTACAGTTCGTCATTATGCCGCACTCTCCAGCCTTCACCGTTCATTCTACTATCTTTTTTATGGTAAGGTTGAATAAATAATTCTAAAGATTTGATCAACATGCTGAAAATATGCTGTATACGTGTATTTGTTTCCGATTTCATCTTGAAATATGAAAAATTCTTATTCTTCTCTCCCTATCAATCGCAATTTTACTGTCACGTAAATTTTCAATCAGTCTAAAAACATTGTGAAAATCACATTTATTTTTCAGATATACTAACTGTCTCTTAAGGTATTCACATACACGTGGGAAAATATATTTAACTAACTAACTAACTAACCATCACGCCGTCTCCCCGAAGGGGTAGGCAGAAAGAATGGACTTCCACACTTTTCTTTCCTGACATATTTCTCTCGCTTCCTCAACATTCATAAATCGTGTCATGCACGCGCGTCTATTTCTCTGACTCCTCACATGGCCGACATTCAATATTTGATTTATTTGATCGTGCCACGTTTTCCTCGGTCTTCCTCTATTTCTGGTTCCATTTACATCATTAACATATAATTTTTTTACTATTCTCTCTTCATTCATTCTTTTCATACGTCCAAACCATCTTAAAGATCCTTTCATTATTTTGTTCACAACACCATCATTCGCACCGCATTCACTTCTTATATTTTCATTCGGCACTCTACCATACACAGAGTATCCACACATTTGTCTAGGAGATTTCATTTCTACTGCATTTATTCTACTTTCATCATTCTTTTGCCAGTTCCATGCTTCGCTTCCATACATTAGGGTCGGTAGAAGAACACCATTGTGCACTGCCATTCTAGCTTAAATAGCTTATATTGTTGATGAAAATTGAATTTATTTTTTTAGATATACTAATTGTCTCTTTAGATATTCACATACACGTGGGAATATATATTTAAATGTATGACCTACTATACGATGAATTTCAAGTACCGGACATAATACAACTATATATAAGAAATTTAGTCGTGCACTACCACAAGGACTCCGACAGACACTTAAAAGCACAACAAACGTACAACACACGCAACAAACATAACCATTTTGTACCAAAAACTAAAACTTCTTATGCGCAAAGACATTTCTACTATCTTGGATCCAAACTCTTTAACATAATTAACAAAATTATAAACGACCCACAAAAAATGACAATGCACAATTACAAAAAAACATGTAACTACGGAGACATTAAAAATGGACGGCGTGAATGTAGTATAATTTTTAAAAATAAGTAAATAGTTTAAATAGTGTTATATAAGACAATATAGTGTTTAAATAGTGTTATTTAATATATAAGTCAATTAATTTTAAGTTATACGTTTTAGGATATGTGTTGCTTCCCTTAACTGGTCCCTAAATTTGTAAATTATATTATATATTGAAATTATATAGAGTACTAGGAATGCCTCCCTAGAACGGGTTACCCCAGTTGGGAGGTATTAAAACCATGTACTTGGTAAATGATCAATAAATAAATATAATAAAAGTATAAAACGTCTCCTACCCTGCTTCGTACGAATTAAGTATGTAAGCGTACCTTTATTATTGAATTGAACACCGCCCATTGAGAATAACCTCACATGTCACAATATTTAATGATTTATTCCGTTTATTATTACATTTCGGAGGGAGTTCGTTAAGCCGAACTCTACAAATGATTAAATTCTATTAACGAAATTTCGGCGCTACGTATGTCATTTCGGTTTAGTTCATTGACTCATTTAAAACCCGAATAACAAGTGAATTTCATAAATTTGAATTTATCGTTTGAAGCGTTGGGTTGTAGATAGCGAAATCAATATATTCCCGTTCAATTTATTTGTTTGATATATGAATTGTAGAAAAGGGTTACTTTGTACTTATAAACGTATAATTGAATTGTTTTTGTACCCGAAAAATTATATTTTAGAAATGAAAATATCAAGTTTTCGAATATTTCTTAGATTCATTTACAATGTAGTGATATTTGATAATGCCCTACCAAAGCGAAACACGTCATTCAGATAAAACTTAATTTCTCTTTTAAAAATAGTCGTATTCATTCGTATTAATTTATGATTATGAAGTTTTACACAATTTGAATAATTTTTGAAAACATTATACAGGGTGTTTTTATTAGAAGTTTGGTTTTTAAACTGGAAACATTGTGTCTACAAGATAAAACGCACCCACAAAGACCGAAAATTGTCGAAAATTGGATTACACGATTGCGCTTCATTCGAGCTAGCCGCGGCGCTCGAATGAAGCGCAAATCGAAATCATATTTAAACAATAATGGCATAATATTATCTATTAAATAAAACCAATATCATCGACATTAACATTATTTTCAAGTGATTCTTTACATTTTGAATATGTATTTCAAACCTCTAAAAAAACACCATATATTTACAAAAATATGTTTTGCAACACAGAAGGCCTTCCTCGGTGGAGGGATGTTAAAATTTCTACCCCAAGGAAGGCCTTTTGTGTTCCTAAACACGTGAAAACTACAAAAAAGTTTTGTGAAAATACAATGTTTTCAAAAAGTTATTTAAATATTTAGATGATGTTCTTAAAACGGTCGAAGACATAAATATTAGTGTATTTTAACAAAATATTCATTTTAAAAAGATTCTTTACAAATTGTTTATTGTTTCTTGAACAATGGTGTAAAACTACAATTTAAATAATTAATAGGAATCAAAATGTCTATCTTCTTGGAGTTATATTAAATTTTATATGGAATGACATGTTTCACCCTTATAAGGCATTATCATTTGATCATTTGATAATGCCTTAGAAGGACGAATCATGTCATTCCCGTTAAATATAATAAACCTTCTAGAAAACAGATGTTTTCATTCGTAGTGACCATTCATATGAAATTTATGTTCACAACAACAACAACAAACCATCACGCCGTTTCCCAGCAGGGGTAGGCTAGAAGTAGATGGAGGAAAACAGGGCATGACCAAATCAATCAAATTTTAAAGAACAATAACAAATTTCATAAGAAGGGCGGAATGGGGAATGTTGTTAAACATAAAGCGATCGCTCAACCCAACCAATGACAGGTCATAAGTCCTGTAAGCGCCTCGGCCACCACATTCTGTTCCCAGAAAAACAATTTATATCTTAGTTGAGATACAATTAACCCTTATAAACAAATTTTAAAGGTTGTTCATGTTAGAAGTCGGAAGAATCGACGTGCGTGTATGACTCGTATAGATGTGGAGGAAGTGTAGGTTAAATGCATGACATACATAAGTGGACTTCGACTGCTGAACCAGCATATTTCATGATGAAATATATTACACGAATAACCGAAAACGCCTGACTTAGGACCTACTTATCGCAATGATGAATCAGGGCCCAGATTCATTCCTACAGGTCACTCTTCCGCCGAGCTACGCTACTATCGACCCTGCTACGTCACGCAACTTCCGACGAGTCTTCGCTCCAGCTGACCGACGCCGCCGCCCAGTGTGTCATCATCTTCAGCTGCTCACCGCCCGTACTCTGCCTCCGTCACTGACCTTCATCACCCGCTGCGCCACTTTGACACCAATGTAACGCCATCGACAATTAAAAATAAACGCTGAAATATCCACTGCTTTTATCTCTCACCACATCCGCAAAGAAGCTAGAGAAGTGTGTCAGGATAGAGAAATGTGGCGATCCATTCTCTCTGTCTACCCCTGTGGGAAACGGCGGAATGTTTTTTTTTTACATATATACCCATATACATATATGCATGAAAGTAAAGTATGATTTAAATTATTTTAAACGTATTTGCTTTATGCAAAGTTACCCCACATTACAAACCGTTTCCACACAGTTTATTATTTTGATTCAATTTAAATATCTGTTTTGTATGTTTACGAATTTATTTATTGACCAAGTTATTTTATGATTTTAATGGACGGTCCGACGGTATAATTTCGCTTCGCAACTATTGTTCGTGCGGAGTTATTGTTTACTGGGAACAAACTGCTGTAATAATATCGGACGAAACAATATGGGAATGGTCCATCGTCTTACTCTACTAAGCTGCTTGAATAAACTCAATAACGGCTTGATTGGAGGACAGGTATTATTAGGTGTGAACAGTTGTTTGCTAGGGAAAATAATACAAATACATTTCGATTAAATTATTAGATTAAATAAATATAAGAAGTGAATACGGTGCGAATGATGGTGTCATGAAAAAATAATGAAAGGATCGTTAATATGGTTTGGACATATGGAAAGAATGAATGAAGAAAGAAAGGTAAAAAAATTATATGTTAATGATGTAAATGGAACCAGAAATAGAGGAAGATCAAATAAATCAAATATTGAATGTCGGCCATGTGAGGAGTCAGAGAAATCGACGCGCGTGCATGACACGATGTATGACTCTTGAGGAAGCGAGAGAAATAAGCGAGAGAAAGAAAAGTGTGGAAGTCCATTCTTTCTGCCTACCCCTTCGGGGAGACGGCGTGTTGTTTAGTTAGTTAGTTTAAATTATTAGCAAATAAAATTTTCCGCAACACTTAATATATTTATAAATAATTATAAAAACTTTCTTCTATGCTCGCCATACTTTCTGTTGTAGATGTTTTATTTTCTTTTGTATATACGATTAATTTGTTTACAACACTTATCTTAATTTTTTTTTAATTAAACATCAAACTTGTTTCGGACAACCCGGTCCTTTCTCAGTGATATTATATAGATATTTCAAATATTATAAAATTGTTTTTCTTTACAATTTTTTAATATTTTAAATATCTGAGGAAGGACCGGGTTGTCCGAAACATGTCTGATATTAATTTTTTTTTAAGTTAAGTGTTATATACAAAGTATGTAAAAAAGAAAATAAATAGTAAAAACATTTTTAAAATAAAAAATAATGGGAACCTTCGTGGTCAAATGGCAAGAGCTAAGACTGCCACATCGAAGGTACCGGGTTCAATTCCCGACTTATTACATTATATTTTATCAAATCAAATCAGTTAATCAACTCAACAGACAGTACAAACAGCATAAATGTTAAAGGCGTCCATTAAGTACAGGTAAAATATTAAATAGTCGAAACACGATGATACCTTAACATTATAAACTGTTCAATTAAAAAAAATTGTTTTATCTATCAGGGACAAAATGACCAACACCCTCCAGCACGGCCGTGTTCTTGAAATAACCAGTGTTAGTTTAAATAAAAATAAAATTTTCATTTGTTCCCATGACAATTTGAATAAATTCTTCAATATTATTTTACAGTTCTTGCTGGTTAAGTGCCTAATTACAGCTAATTTAAAAAACAGTGAATACGTGTAACATAAATTAAATAAACACAAAAGTCCGGATCGTCCATGTCAATATGTGCAACATCGAAAAAAAAACTAAAACTAACTAACTAACTAACGAAGGGGTAGGCAGAAAGAATGGACTGCCACACCTTTCTGTCCTGACATATTTCTCTCGCTTCCTCAACATTCATACATCGTGTCATGCACGCGCGTCGATTTCTCTGACTCCTCACATGGCCGACATTCAATATGAAAAACATTCGAACATTATGTGTTATTACAAAAAAAACATTATGTGTTATTACATTATGTGCTAAATTAAAAAAAAACAGTGGGTTCGTGGAACATAAATTGAATAGACAATATGTGCACCATCTAAAAAGAACATTTTGTGTTTATTATTACTTTGTTATTTTGATTTTATATCATTGGATTTTAAATTATTTGTTTTAGATTTATTTTGTGGGTGTTGGACAATCGAAGAGTGCGCGGGAGATGCCTATTGGTGGCGATGAGGTTCGCAACCCATCACACCGCGTCTCTCGCGGGGCGAAAAGATAAGGATGTAGGAAAGGCAGTAAAAGTGTGACAGTCCATTCTTTCTGCCTACCCTTTCAGGGAGACCGCGTGATGGTTAGTTAGTTAGTTAGTTTAAATAAAATCATACGATGTGGGCTTAAATATTTCCTTACATTGTTTTTCATCGGGCGTTATGTATCACAAGTTACATAAATCGACGTGCGTTCACGACACGCTGTATGAGTGTAAAGAAAACGATAGAAGTATGTTAGGAAAAAGAAGTGTGTCCTTCGGGCAAACAGTGCGTTCGTTAGTTAGTTACGTTTTTCACATTTTATTAAATCTCTAATCATTAACCATATAATATTTTGATTAAATGTCCATGGAGTGAAGGTACACTCGATCAATTAAACGCATATTAATATTTAAAACTATTGAAAAATGAAACAATAAATGTTGTTAATTGTAAAATCTTTTTAGAAGTTCTTTGTAAATAACGAAAAAAACCTTTATAAGATTGATCGGTTTCGTCAGCTCGTAAACAAGAAGATGGCAGTGAGCTTAAAAAAAACGAAATAAAACTAAATACGTATTATTCAGTTATTCAATAACAGCGTTATACATTTTAAAGAATGAAAATAAACATTAATTAGAAATCTTTATTAATAAATATTTTGTATTATTCCACTGGTTTTTCTAGTATCAGTCGGTTTTAGCAGCTCGCTACTATCATATTTTTTACTTAAACGTTTTCAAATTTCAAAAGACATTTTCAAGAAATCAACTAAGATTCAAAATCTCCGTACGCCAAGAAAAAATTGAACAGGTAGACCAATTCAGATATCTCGGAAGCAAAGTAACCAGCTCTAATGACCTCCTCAGAGAAGTAAGGTCACAGGTAGATAAGGATGCAGCGGTTGCAGGTTGCCTGAAAGATGTCATATGGAGAAACAAGGACAAGAGGACTGACAGCAAGGTACGCATTTATAAGACTTGTGTGCGACCAATCCTTACATATGGCATTTAATCGAGGGCAGAGACTGTCAAGACAAAGAGCATGCCCAGGACAACCGAGATGAAAACACGCCGCGCTATAGCTGGCAAGACCCTACGTGATCGAGTTAGGAATACAGCAATCCGAGAAATCTGCAAGGTCAAAGATGTGGTGAGATGGGGACGTCAAAGACGGTGATATTGGCATCAAGATGCAGAAGGAATGAGCTCAAATAGGATACCACACATAGCTCTCCATGGAACGCCAAACGGACAACGCCGACCAGGAAGACCCCCGAAACGGTGGAGAGAAAGCTGGAGTTCAGCGTTTCAAGAGGACCCGCCTGAAATAACAGACTCCTGAGTCTACCAAATGTGAAGAAGAAGAAGAAGATGATTTTCAAAAATATAATTTGGTAGTAAAGTATTTCGTATCGTTTAAAGTAACTATTCGCTTTGTAGTTCTTCTCGAATAAACGTTTGCTATGTATTTGAGGGGTGAGGGTTCGTTTATAGTTTATAGGTAGATTGGGCGATAATGAAGCCTTTAGTGAGGCAGAGGGTACGTGCCAATCGGTCGACTCTCCCGGAACTAAGGCCAACAGTAATCGGGGATATTGTGTTATAACGTAGAATTATTTTCATAGCCCTTATCTGGAATACTCCAATACAAAAACAGGTGAAAATTATGTTTTTGCTTTGCATAAACGTGTTTGTTAAGTTAATTATATTTCTTCATCATTGGAATAAGTTTGAGTGGTTTTTGATCTACATTGGTAGAACATTTTGGAGGGGAAGCCAGAAATAATGTTGAAATAATGTAGCCACACTGTTCTGTCCTGACATACTTCTTTCGCTTCATACTATCTCCAAGACGAATGTGTAGTAAATATGTATATAATAGAGTGTGAAATGTTAATATAAGAAGTGAATCCGGTGCGAATGAAAGTTTTATGGCAAAATAATTGAAAGGGTCGATAAGATGGTTTGGACGCAAGGAAATAATGAATGAAGATAAAATGGAGAAGAAGGTATATGTAAACGACGTGAACGGAGCTATAAATAAAGGAAAACCGAAATAAACGTGGCATTATCAAATTAATCAAATATTAAATGTCGGAGAAATCGACCTGCGTGCATGACATGATGTATGAATGTTGAGGAAGTGAGAGACAGTGAAGAAAAATGTTGCAGTTTTTTTTTTTGCTTATCCCTTCGAAGAGATGGCGTGATTTAATTATAGTTCGTTTTTATATTTTAAAAATAAAACAAATTAAAAATACAAAAATAATTTAAATGGAGTCCTCAAAAGAGGTATGAATACCCTTCCCGCCTGGCACCACCAGTCCAGTAAACGGTTATATTAGTCCCCTTCTCGAGAACAATGAGTTAAAATATAAAACTAACTAACTAACTAACCATCACGCCGTCTCCCCGAAGGCGTAGGCAGAAAGAATGGACTGCCACACTTTTCTTTCCTGACATATTTCTCTCGCTTCCTCAAGATTCATACATCGTGTCATGCACGCGCGTCGATTTCTCTGACTCCTCACATGGCCGACATTCAATATTTGATTTATTTGATCGTGCCACGTTTTCCTCGGTCTTCCTCTATTTCTGGTTCCATTCACATCATTAACACATAATTTTTTTAGCATTCTTTCTTCATTCATTCTTTCAATATGTCCAAACCATCTTAATGATCCTTTCATTATTTTGTTAATGACACCATCATTCGCACCGCATTCACTTCTTATATTTTCATTCGACACTCTATCATACACAGAGTATCCACACGTTCGTCTAAGGGATCTCATTTCTACTGCATTTATTCTACTTTCATCCTTCTTTTGCCAGTTCCATGCTTCGCTTCCATACATAAGGGTCGGTAGAAGAACACCATTGTGCACTGCCATTCTAGCTTTTTTGGATAGGTTTTTGTTTGCGATGACAACTTTAAGTGCACCATTCATTTTTAAAATATATAATAGAAATGTAAAAACTTTTACTTGTAATGAGTAAATGCTTCAGATAAAATTATCTTCGTAGACTGCACTTCTAAAATAAGTTTGAAGAAACAAAGAAATTTCGAATTTCGTAAACGTTTTCTTTATCCCAAATAGAACAAGACAAAAGAATTGAAACTGCGTCACGGGGTGACTAAAACAAATGTTTTTTAAAGACTCTTCTGCAATGGGAGCCCTTGGGATGCTGCGAATCAAGCCAGATCCAATAATAAATACTGGCGTCCGAGAAAAGGCACCATAAATTTTGATCCGTCTCAATTAACGCCAGTATAACAGCTCCGAGGGTGGTCTGGGGTAGTTTACAGCAGTCGGGGGTGTGGGAATAAATTTCGAGACAAAGTTCTGCTAAGAAACCTCCCCATGGAATGGAACCCGGATTCACAAAATGTTTTTTTTTCTGTTCGGATAATGTATTTGATTTGTTATGACGTATATAAGTTAGGATCTATTTATGTTAACTTAGTTATATAATACGGAGGCAGTGGGTCTTGTTCCCAGGGGAATTGTGTTATTTTTAAAGAGGAATTTATTAACTCTTCTAGATTTATAAAAAATAGCGAAAACACTTTTTTATATTATAAAGCCTCCACTCAATATGATTAATTTATTTAATTAAAATGCACTTATTTGATTCATTAAAATACAGTAAAACCTCCATATAACAGACCTCTATTTAACGAACTTTGGATATAACCGACAAAAAATCCGGTAAAATGTAAAAAAAATAACATCCTGTTAATATTAAACATGCTTAAATTCAAGTTTTTCCGAAAGTAAACAATTTTTAGCGGCCATGATAATAACGTCATACTTCTATCACTAGAATTTGAAACAATGCCGAGTACGGTGAAATTAGCGAAAAAGAAGAAACGATCTCGATCTCAGGAATCTCAACGATCTAATAAAATTTATTGATTATTCGTCAGATAACAAAGTTAAACAATATTATTGAAAAAAAACAGCGAATTTCAAAAGAACCAACAAAACTAGATTCCTTTTTCAAGACATGATAACCGAAAGCAAGCGCGTCGATACAAAAGTATTGTACTTACGATATCAATTTACTAGAATTTTGTTTGCGCTTTGTATTGTCAAACACAATGTGAGGGTTAATATAGAAGAAATTACTTTAAATGAGCTTATATGATTAATCAAATAACTTTAAATGCACATATATGATTAATTGAATTACTTCAAATCCGTCAGAAGAAGGACCGAAACATTCATATAAATAACTAACTAACTAACTAACCATCACGCCGTCTCCCCGAAAGGGTAGGCAGAAAGAATGGACTGTCACACTTTAACCGATGGGGAACACGGGAGACGCGGTGTGATGGGTTGCGAACCTCATCGCCACCAATAGGCATCTCCCGTATACCCGTATTCATATAAATAAATAAATAAAATGTGAAAACACAAAGCGTTAATCAATTTATTCAAATGAGAATCCACAACCTAAAGTGAAAGCAAAGAAATTAGGAAATACTTTTATAAATTACTTTAAATGCGCTTATATGATTAATTAAATTACTTTAAATGAGCTTATATGATTAATTAAATACCTTTCAATGGACTATATGATTGACGAAATTTCTAAATGATTTGTGATTTATTAAATCACTTTAAATACGATTATATGACTGATTTAATTACTTTAAATGCACGAGAGATTAATAAAATTTATTGAGAGAAAAAAACGACTATCCCAGATAGGATTAAAACTCGTTATAATGTTTAAAAGTAACGTATATTTTTATCCGAATGTTTATCTACAACTTTTTTATGATTAATAACGCTACGAAAAGTAGGGAGAGAATGATTTTCATTTAAAAGTATTCGAATTTTAATTATTACATTTCATAGTCAATAAGAAACAAGTAATTCGCGAATTTTCTAATAAGAATATGAAGCGCTCACTTTGTGGTAAGATATTTTAAACTTATCGATATGAAATAGAAAAAACATTATTATATTTAACCATACCGTGGTTGAATACAAAGTGTTTTATTATTTTATACATATCTACAAGTTTGGAAAAAACTAACTAACTATGTTATCATAGCGCCGTTTCCCGGGAGGGGAAGGCAGAGACGATGGACCATCCACACTGCTCTGTCCTGAAATACCTCACTAAGTCCTCGACATTCACACATTGCAACAACATGCACGCTCGTCAATTTTTCCGACTTCGAATGTGAATGCGAATAATTTTAAAATATTTTTCATAAATGATTAATTGTTTTTAAGTATAGAAAATATATTATATAATATATAAAAAAAAACATTCCTTCATCTCTTAGTACAAACAAATTCATACAAAACACATCCCCACGTTGATGTTAATTATAATTTTTGTTCCATATTAACCATAAATTTATGTTGCGTATTCATGAAACAATGTTTTTTTTTTTTTTAGCAATAAATAGCTTCAGTGCACTTAAACATGTTGTAAGATCAGAGATGCTTACTAATTCATAACAAATGTTCATACAACTCCCTCTATAGGATGGTTATCACGCTACGTCAGTAATAAAGAACAATTTGTCTGACAAATAGCCGCAGTTTTGCGTGCGCAGTGCAGTGACATCTATGAATATTTTTTTAAAGATCTTGTTTAAAAATATTTAAAATAAGAATTTGGCTTTATTATCAACAAATTATAACATACAGTGATTTTTGTGACAAATGGGTAAAAATGATAAGACTTTTTTTATAATTTTGAATTGAAAACTGAAAAATAATTTTATCTTTTACCTATGATATATTTACGAAAGTAAAGATTTTCGTAACATCGTAATCAGACAACTTCCAATGATTGAAACTTCTTTTTCTTTATGTAGATCTTGCAATCTATTTCAGAGAGTATCAAATTATTCCCTGTGATGAAGATGTCCAGCTTTTCCCCATTTCTTTGGTGGTCGTCCTAGTAGTAAACGGCCCTCTGGAGTCTCGTGCATCACGATTTTAGGTATCCTCGCTGGATTCATTCTGTCGATGTAGTGTCTCCAGAATCGTCTTCTTACTCTACTCTATCTTACTATATCATAAATTTTGCAATGAAAACATTGCGACCTATCCCCACGATAAGTCACAATGTTATCATTTCAGTAGCTCTTAAGAGATGTTTGGTTCTGACAGTGTCTGCTCTTGCTTCAATTCCGTATGTCATATTTGACAGGTGGAAAAGTTTTGATATCTGGGTGTGGACTTGTGTGGGAAAACGGATCTACCGTGTGAAGTAATGGGGCAAATAAACAAGGCTGCGGTCATTTCAGGATGCTCGAAGAATTCAATTTGGGAAAACCCTGACATGAAGATCAGTAGCAAAGTAAGAATAATATAAGACTTGTGTGCGACCTATCATGACATATGGGATCGAGTGCAGGGCAGATACCACAATCACAAAAACGCGCTCAGGGTGTCAGAAATGAAGACGCTCAGATATATATTTGGCAAGACACTGCAAGGAATACAAGGATAAGGGAGATATGCGAGGTCGAGGATGTCGTTAGGTGGGGAAGGCAAAGGAGAAGATACTGGTATGCACACGTGAGGAGAAATGGATCCATCCAGACTCCCCTTCATTGTGATGCACGGCCAGCCTCAAGGTAGACGACCCCCGGGCAGACCACCAAAGAGATGGATCGACATCTGGGAGTCGACTTCGCAGGAGGCCAATTCCTCTTAAGAAACAGACCACTAGGCCGACACTAAGAATAAAAAGAATAAGAAGATATTTGACACATGTTTTATATAAGGTTGAAATAAAAAAAAGTAAGTCTTTAAATGTTTGGTTCTGACAGTGTCTGCTCTTACTTTGATTCAGTAAGTCATTATGATGCATGTTTTGTATCATATATGGTTGAAACCTAAAAAATATAATAAGTCTTGAAAAAAATAAGAAGTCTTCGTCACTGGCCTGAAGATGATGGGGTTGGCAGGGTGGTACATGTATGGTACTCACCGTGCCCAGAGCAGTCAGCACGGAAAGGCGCTCCATCATAGAGGCCAGCCTAGCACGCCACTGGCCGCTTAGGTAAACACTAAATTACTATAAAGTGGACGATAGCAATCGAAGCGCTGCCTCTGTCCTGCGAATGTAGGGTGACCATGAATCTCATAATTTGAAATTAAAAAAAATATACGGATTCTAGGTGAAAGCATCGTTTTCTCAAAACTCCAACACTTCTTCTTTGTAAGATGTGCAACACTGTGAAATTCCATATTGACGATTTTAACTAACTAACCATTATGCCGTCTCCCTGAAAGGGTAGGCAGAAAGAATGGACTGTCACACTTTAACCGATGCGGCACTCCATCACATCCTCCTTCGATCGTCAATCAATAAAATAAAAAAATTATATAAAATAATGAAAAATTTAACGATTTTCAATGTCATAAAACACTGTTTTTTTCAATCTATTTTTCTTGGCTTGTTTCAAAGTTTTTACATTATTATGGCAGAACGATATAAACTATCTTAACATATTTTAAGTGAAATACAAAGACCTACGCATGTAAAAAATAAAAAAAGAGAAAAACTACTGTTTTAATTTAGATAAAAAACGATTTCAGTAATTAATAATAATTAATGTATCAGAAATATAAAAATTATATAAGGAATTCATTTCTCGTTTTTATTATTTCTCTTAAAATATCAACCCCTTATTTTTTTCAGATAATATTATTGATTTATATAGATTTTATTATTACAGGATCAAATAAATATTATAATAATGGACATGTTCGTATTTTAATTTTATTTAAAAACATAAAAAAGTTATTACTTATATCAGACATACACAAACACTGGACCAGGAACTGTGACAGATATCACTTACCGAATGCACGAACTAAGACAGGACAATCGAGGATATTGAACAATGGACCGAAACTTTACAATGAACTACCAAAAGACCCAAGGAGTCTCACTACAACTCAATATAAAATATATCTGAAACATTACATGATTAATAGTAAGATCTAAAAATGTATCCATATAACCCAATCGGTTTTTCAAAAAAAAAATTAAATAAAAAAAAATAAAAAATGTCTTATAAAAAAATGTGTCAATCATGAATAATATCACAATTCAATTTTGCTTAACAATTCTTAATTGAATGTGATGTAATAAAAAACTTCAAAAATTACCTGTTAGTAGAAGGAACAAATTTATACAATTAATTTTGTTCTTTCTCATTTTGGGCACCCTAACACAATGTACAGAATTAAGTGACATTATGAACAGGGGGTTCACAAACACGTTCTCACGTGGACGTGACGAGGAAAATAATAACTCCCGATTAGGTCTTCAACTGCTCCGGTAATTACGCTTACCTGTGAGGGAGTTTTGAATCACACTGTTGGCGAAGTATAAAGGCGCATCTACGAAGTCTCACTTTTTTACGTGTTATTGTTACGTTAATTATTAAAAAATATAGTTTATATTCATTATTATGGAATACTACTTGTAAAACACCATATTAAATTACAATATGAAAGATAACGTCTGTTTTTTAGAAGTTTAACTATATTGTACGAAAAAGATGTGTTTCGCCTTGCTATAGTATTTGATAATACCTTAGCAAGCGAAAAATGTCATTCTCATAAAATACATTATTTTAGAAAATGGACGTTGTCAAGACAATTTATCTCAAGAATATTCTTACTTTTACCTTATTATATTTATTTTTTAATCAATTATTAATTACATGTATGAAAGAATATCTAATGATGAAGTAAGGAAGGAATGTAAGGCGGATGAATGCGTGATAAATAAAATTAAAAAAGGGTCACTAAGATGGTTTGGACAAATGGTTTGGACATATGGTTAGTTATCAATTACATGGTTTTAATACCTTCAAACTGAGAAAACACGTCCTAGTGATGATACTATATTTATTATTAATTTTGTAAATAAATTAAACATTCTATTCTTTCAAATGTCAATTTTTAATGTACCAAAATACTCTCTTAATGGAAAAAAACACTGTGCACTAATTTATAAAGGATTCATCAAATGAGCCACTATAGACTATTAGACGAATCATTATTGTACGGTCGCATTAAATTCGGTCGCGTTTTTTTTAAACGTTCGTATGAACAACTTAATTTGTGGTGTGACATTATTAAATAAAATAATAATTCACGCAATAGAATAAACTGAGTTTATTTTCACCCCAACAAAGCTCCGGCGGGAGTGAAACCGTTTGATGTTAATAAATAAATTAGTTTAGATATAAATATTACAAGTGTATTATTATTTCATTTAATTTAGTTTTTTTCGGTTTAAGGTCTGGCATACTTTTAAGCCCAAATATTATATATGACTAATGAAGTATGGACCCTGAAGTGGAGAGACTTGGACCCCTGGGAGACTTGTACCCTGAAAGGGCACACTATGAACCGGTTGAAAACATTCGAGATGTGGTTGCACAGGAGAATGCTTCGCATACCGTGGACAGATTTCGTCAGCAATTTGGAGGTTTTGAGGAGAGCCAATTGTAGTAGAAAACTGCTAAGGACGTTAAGGTCCTTAAGATTTCATATCTGGGTCACATTCTGCGGGGAGATAAATACAGTTTGCTCCAACTAATACTGATGGTGTGATCCTGGTAGAAGGCAAACTTCTTGGCTGTGCTACATGTGCAACTATGCAATACAGAGACGGGACCGGGATGAGACATGTGGGGGAGCTG
Organism: Lepidostoma basale; assembly: GCA_022606425.2. Lineage (NCBI taxonomy): Eukaryota > Metazoa > Arthropoda > Insecta > Trichoptera > Lepidostomatidae > Lepidostoma > Lepidostoma basale. Next base: position 56,240 of record JAHDVF020000772.1, read on the forward strand.
TTCCGGTTGCGCAAGATAGAAAAGCCTTATTCGGAGTGATTGCTAACGTCAGGGAGACCTGATACGGCACGCAAAGAAGAACTACGTTTATAATAGTGCTTAGAAAGATTTCACCTCAGTGTACTGCTAACGTTATAATTTTTTGTAAAATAGAATTTGGTTTTGACGAAATATAAATCAAAATAAACCAATGATTTTGTTTAGTCCAGTGCGCTCATTAAATTCAGGTTATAACGCTAAATATGTTGAATTTAATTCTTCACAATTGTTCATATTAGACTTTTAAGCTTTGGCATACGACTTCATTTACATAACAATCATTCCAGTAAAGTACAAAGATAGTATAATTTTACTCTCGAATAATCTGCACATGGTATTCGTTTAGAGTACGTGTTTAATTTGTACTGATAATTCTACATTTGTTTGTTAAGCTACAAACATGTTTATATAAATAATGGAACGAAATCTTTAGAAACACATTTTTTATTAGAATTCAAAAACAAAATAAAATTTATTCTATAATCACCATCACTTGGTGTTGTGGATTCTTAATAGAATAATCTTAAATACTTAGTATCACAACACTTCATTATAATATAATGACAAACATGTTTCGGGCCACAGAAGCCCTTCATCAATATAATATGTATATAGTTACATATATTTTGAAAAATTATGTTATTTTACAAACATATGTAATTTTTTAAAACTTTGTTATAATTTAAACACAAATATTCTTCGGGACACGGAAGTCCTTCTTCACCAGAGAAAATATTTGTCAATATTTACACTGAAGAAGGGCGTGTTCCAAAACAATTTTTATTTTAATTATTATATAATAATGTGTTGTGATACAAAGTATAATAATATTAGATTATTAAAAATCAAAAAGCCTTACGAAATATTTATAGTATTGTAACCTAGAATAAAAATAAATAATTATTAATTATTTCTTCTATATTTGCCATGTTTATTATTATATATAATTAGTACACAACACTCACTTTATTAAAAAAATACTAATTAAATACCAAATATGTTTCTGACTAACCCGCCCTTCATCAGTGATATCATATAAATAAAAATATATAAAATATTTTCATTTTTTTATAATTTTTTTAATATTAGTATTTTTATATAATATCACTAATGAAGGGCTGGTCAGTCCGAAACAAGTTTGGTATTTAATTTTTATGTTTTTAAAAGTGAGTGCTGTATACTAAGTGTATGAAAAAAAATAAACATTTTTAATTATTTCTTAAATAATAATTTAATACTCCATATTAAAGAATTATAATGAATTAATAGTTCTGCTTTCTAGAAGTTTCATTATATTTCAAAATAATGATATGTTTCACCTTGTAAAGGCATTATCAAATGTGATAACATTACTACGCACATATTATCTTAGCAATGCGATACATTTCTTTCTTCTTCTAGAAAACAAACCTTTTTATTCAAAATAAATAAATAAAGAGGTCGAGTCACGTTTGACTGGAATGGTTATTTTAATCAAACTGGTACATAAAAAAACTCTCAATATATGAGAATGGCGTAAAAATACATTACTGTTTTCATTTAAATAATGCTGCTTTGATGCAATTTCAGCAGTTGGGGGGCGTACCTTTATTTTAAGAGGAATATTCTTTTAAAGGAGCTCTTTTTAAAGTCGAACAGTCTTCAATATGTAAAAGTGATCCCCGAAGAAAACTTAAGAACATTATTGTGAACCCCGCGGGGGGAAATAAAAAATTCTTAAAGTCGAGTTCGGTTCTCAAGTTGAACTTAAGTTCTATGCAAGCGGAAGCAACTTGTGTAATATTTAAAATGTTGTTATGAGAAGCATTATGAATAAAATTAACTAAGTTAAGAGGGTGATTTAAAATGTGTTGCTTCATTTTATTGAGATTTTTATTGGTTAGAGGTCTAATATTTATGATTTAAGATCTGATGATAAATGACTGCCAAAAAAATTAATGAAGTTATTTGAAATTTCATAGTAGAAGTTCATTGTAAATATTGAATATATACAAATAATATAAAACAAAAGGAAAATGGATTTTAACTAATACGAACGAAACTGTATTTTTTCTAGAACTTTTATTATATGTTATGTGAATGACATGTTTTGCCTGTCTAAGGCATTATCAAATGTGTAATGATAAAAAATTGATAATGATTTAGACAGGCGAAACATTTCATTCATATTAAATATAATAAAACTACTAGAAAACAGACGTCTTAATTATTTAGTATATTTTATTTATTGTTTCTGACCATTTTTTAAACCATTTGATTTTGGTTCGACGTTTATATGAGAAAAAGGTGTATGATTATTTTTATGTTCATATTTGTATGGTTAATCAAATGTCGCAATTATGGTACGTGAGTCGTTTATTTGAATTATTAGTTAACATAAGGTCTCTATGGTAAACATAAATAGAAAATTTTGCGAATTTTTTTTTATTATTAATCTTCCAATGTCATATAACATATGTTTTTTGATAGGTTTTTGTATGTTATTATTTTTTGATACTTTAAACTTATTGTTATAATCCATAAATATTTTTTTTCATTTGATTAAGGATTTGTATTATTCCCTTATCAACATCGCTCTCGCATCAACAGCAACAGCACATATTGTTTAAACTACCGGTTGCCAGAACCAATCTGCATCTGGTGACACCTGTGAGAAGAGCAGTTAGTCTGCTGAACGCGGTCTCCTCGGAGATCGACGTCTTTCATATTAGTGAAACTACGTTTAGAAGACATATACTCTTGACTTTAAAGAGTACCTTGTCTTCCTAATGTCGAAACATCTCTCATGCGTTCCTGGTATTATTTTGTGTTTATTATATGTAATATTTACCTGTACTCAATTTCAACATTTATGTTGTTTGTAATATCTGTAAAATAAACTGATTTGTGTTGAACATTGCAATGGTATAAAATTTTAATGAGATGTATAAAAATCATAACATCAAAGATTTTTATTATATGTATCAAGAGGTTTTCTTGAGGCGCTATTCCAAAGAAACAAAAAAATACTTTTGATGTTTCCCGAGTGGAGCAATATACGTTAAATTATATTAACTCATCGAATATGGAAAAATATTTGATTTGAACTGAAAATGACAGATATGAAATATAAACCAGCGTTTTATTGCTTTATAAATACGAAAGAATGAAACTATTGTATACAAAATTGATTATTTAAAATTACATTTATTGAAAACTTTATTTCATTTGAAAATATGATTTATGAACTTGAATCCAGAACTGGCATTCCAGCGGGAACTTGAAGATATATTTTCAATCAAAAGATAAGTACAATAACTTAGAAGTCGCTTATAATGATGTGAGAATCAGCTGCCTAGAATGGATTGGTCATGTTTGCACCAGAGCAATCAAGTCTTTAGACGTTTCAAGACGAGTCGGAGTAAAATCTCTAGAAAGGCCTGGACAACATTTAATAGATAATATACTTGCTTATTGGTGAATGCTACCCGAAATAGATTCTTGGGGGTTAAAGGTTCAGGATTGAAGAGTTTGGAATAACACCATCGTAGACCTTAAAGCCAGTTGCAGACCAAGAGCTAAGCTAAATTAGTTTATTTATTGTTACTTCGACAATGATGCAAACATCCACATTATATAATTGAAAATGATTATATGATTGAAAACGTCTGTATTCTAGGAGTTTCATTATATTTTAGATGGAATGACATGTTTCGCCCTTCTAAGGCAGTATCAAAGTGGCGAGAATCAAGTGCGCGATCGTTTATATACCCGAGTTAATGTAACGGAATATAGTAATTAAGGCAATGAATATAGTTTACAATAGTTTAAATGTGAAAATAGCAAAGTAAGGCATTTCTTGGAATCAATAAACGAATTTTATGACTCATTAACAATCCTTATACATTTAAAAATACTCTCTTTGTGGTTTCAATCCTAGGATTGGTTTGCAGCAATTTCCTCTATTCTTCTCTTCCATTCTTCCCTGTCTTGTGCGGCTCTTTTGAAATCTGCATATGATGAGCAGCGCACGTCCACCAACAGGTCCATCAGGTACTCTCGGCGTGGGCGTCCCTTAGAGTTTGTGCCCTCGGTCATACCCTCCATATGGCATGCAAGAGGCCTTAATAATCCTTATATATTTAAAAATACTAATCGACATTATCTCGTTCTTCTTCTTTATGTGTATTGCCGGGTCCCCTGACGTTCACGACCATTTGTGAAAAAGCTTCCCTGTCCTGGGCGGCGTGAAACAGCTCCTCCACAGTTCTGACCCCGGTCCATTCTCGTGTGTTTCGAACCCAGGAGAGTTGTCTTCTGCCGACTTTGACCTTTATAATTGACATTATTCAGAATTCAGATTCGTGTTTTCTCAGAAAAACATATTTTTACAACTATTAATAAATAGTCATCATCACCCGTCTGTCATCCACTGCTAAATGTAGGCCTCTCCATCCATGTCCAGCAATCCTCTTCATTTATTTTTTATTTCATTTATTTATTTTTAAACATATCTAAGGCATAACAGATTTTTTTCCAATACACTAAATATACAAGTTAGAGATACACAATAATAAGTAATACATAATAGATTAATAAAAAGAGCGAGAAACATAAGATGCATGACAAATTAATAAAATAAATATACCATATAATTATAATAAAGATAGTGCTTCCCTCAGATGAGCCAAACTATCACAAAATATGTCAAACTCCGAGGTGATACGATTTAGCAAAGATAATGCTCTACCTACCGGCATAACCATTGGCAGGTTGGTTCTGCATCATGGGAGATAAAACAATCTATGGCCCCTTTGTCGAAGATAATTATCAGGGACGAACAGACCTACATCAGATCGTCGGTTCAGCGGGTAGATCCAACTTTGCGGAATCTTGTACGCGGTCTCCACTCCAGAACCCGTCTTCACCATCCGACAGATATGGCCAGCCCATCGCCATTCCACCTTGCCCATCCTCAGAGCCACCTCAGTCACCTTGGTTTGTTGTCGAATAAATTCGTTTCTAAATCTGTCCCTCAAGGTTATTCCAAGCATGGCTCTTTCTATGGCGCGTAGGGCGACCTTGAATCTGTAGACTAGACATTTTGTCAATGTCCACATCTCGGCTCTGTAAGTCATGACTGGCAAGACTCATTGGTTGAAGACTTTAGTCTTGAGGCATTGAGGCAAGACTAAAGACTTAAGACTAATAAATAGTAAAAAGATGTTTTTCCAAGAAAACACTTTATTTTAATCTTTCTTAAGTACTTTAATAATTATAAAATATCAATTTGTCTTCTTTAAATGTATGAGCATTGTAAATTAGTCATAACATTTATTAATTCATTCCAAGAAATACCTTACAGTATTTTCCAACCTTTACCTCGTAACTATTTTAACCCTACCTAACCATCACGCCATTTCTCCGGAGGGGTAAGCAGAGAGGACGGACGCCACAATGCTCTGTCCTGGCATACCTCTCGGGCTTCCTCTACATTCATACATCGTACCATGCACGCACGTCGATTATTCCGACTTTGAATGTGGCCGCCTTTCAGTAATTGATTAATTTGGTCATGCCATGTTTTCCTCGGTCTTCCTTGGCTTCTTTTACCACTCACGCTGCTTGTGTACAACTTTTTAACCATTCTGCTCTCATCCATTCGTTCCATATGTCGAAACCATCTCAGGGATCCTTTTTTTATTTTATCCATGATGCAGTCATCTGCCTTAAATTTATTTCTTATTTCATTGTTCGGTATTCTATCATACAACGTTTTCCCGCACATTCTTCTTAGTGATTTCATTTTTCTGATTTCTGCTTTCGTCTTTCTTTTTCCAGCTCCAAGCTTCACTTCCATACGTGAGGGTTGGCATTAGAACTCCATTGTGTACTGCCACCTTTGCTTCTGTGGATATATTTCTATTTGCAGTAATGACTTTAATGACTAATTGCCATTATATGTTACATTAACTTGAGTATATAAATGAAACACGTTCTTTAATCTTAAATACTATTTTATAAAACTATGTTTTCATTTATATTAATTAAGTTAGTATAGCTTTCCTCAGCTATGCAAGCTTAGCTAAACTTACTTAGCTTTAGCTCTTGGCCCGCAACCGTCTTAAACTTGTTAAGAGTTGTATGGCCATTTTATATTAGAAAATCAATTTTTCAATTCGATACTTAATCACTATTGATTACAGCGCTCAAAAATTGGCTTATATAATTAACTTATTATCATAAATCCTGAATTGAATTACCCATTTTCAAGTACGTGATAAATGACGCGTTCTTAGTTTGATTATCACGAAGTCAAATCGTAGATCTATCTCCATAATACACAAGCTCTCTGTCTGCCAGAATCCTGAATCCAGAATCATCCCGAGAACAAACATCTTTCCGGCTATAAGACGTCATAATCCAATAAGTCGGGACTACAAGGCGGAAAATTGAGTTCCCATAAAATGAAATTAGCTTTCGTCAACGCCTTCTAATTGCACGCAAAAGCTCTCTAAATCCATAACGAGCCCTACTTTATTCGCCTCGCGAGACAGATTATGCTTACTAGATTATTCTCGAGTCTAGACAAATCATTCGTTGGATGCTGGTAACAAAATTATCGCTCAGAAATAATATGCGTTAAACGCATTGTTTAAGAGATTTAGGCAATAACACAATTTTAAAATAAATTTTTAACCTATTTCATATATTCCATTATTACCGTATCTTAATTTCAGGAATCTAGAAATTGTCATTTTTGATCATGAGTGATGCTGTAATAATAGAGTATTTAAGTAAATAATTCTTTTAAAAACTGGTTATCTATGAAGAGTCTAATTATTTTTGAAAAAAATTGTATTTTTTTTTTATCAAATTTATGAAAAAAAATTATAATATTTTATGATGAAGGGCTTGCGTGTCCGAAACATGTTTGGTAATTAATTTTTTTTTTTTTTAATAAAGTGTGTGTTGAATACTAAGTATATATAAAAAAAGAAACATTAAACATCTACAACACGAAGTTATGGCGAATATAAAAAAAGAATTAAACTGTTCAAATAAAAATGTGTTAAATGTATAGACAACATCATATGGTGTAAATATAGTGTAACAGTAAACGATCTATGTTGTTTCTGGTAAAAATAATACATAATTTTTATTTAAAAAAAATCTAATATAATCTTATGAAACAATAATTTCACGTTTTAATTTTAAATGTTATTCTATATATTTTTAAGAAACTTTCGTTAATGCTGATTTTTTAAATAGTCCATCGTTTTGGCTGAAACACTATGATATTTCAACATTAAACTGTTAAAATTTATAACATTGTTATGATATCACAATTATTACTCACTTTTTGAGTGTCGCCACAACCGCAAAACACCTGATGATGCCAAAATCGGTTGGCAAAACAGCTATCGAGACACTCAACAAGTGAAAAATAAAAATTGCTATTTGATTAGTGTTATAAATTTAACATTTATTAATGATAAAGTTATTTATGAATTTAACCATTTCGTTTTTTTTTAATATTGGTTTATTGTTTTGTAGATGCTTCTAAGATTTTACACCTTTATCATCGTGAAAATTAGTATATATAAACTATTTATTTCTTTTTCCCGAAGATGAACATTTGGAAACGTGTCGAAAAAAAACCAAAAGGAGAAAAAACAGTGTTTTATTAATATAAATATAAGTTCAAATTCTTTTAACTTTGTTGAATGTGAGGTTATCTTTAATTGTTCAAACTACTTACAATACATTTTATACCATTGCAAACGAATCGACATTTGAGGGCATCCAAATTCTCAACACACGCGTTGTACCGAATCGCCCCAAAGTGGCCCCGCCTTCCCCATCGCCCGCTGTTCACCCTATCGTTGTAGCACACCCTCGCTGCGGGGGTAGAGGGTAGAGGGTAGAATAACAGCCCCGATAAGGGAGTATCGATAGAACAAGATAAATGTCTCAAGCCGGCCGGGAAGATAGCTACGATTGTCGTAGCTCGTAGTTTGGGCAAGACAGGGTGATCTTTCTTATTACGTTTATTTGTGTTCTTAAAACATGCTCTTCTTTTTTTGTTTTATTTAGGACTCTGCTCTGTTATTTCTCGGAGCCTGTTCCTGGGATGTAGATGTCCAACTGTCTCGCCATATTTTAGGTGGTCTTCCAAGAGGTCGATTTCCTGTTAGTACTTTATTTGCCGTTTTACTTATCACTCTTTTAGAACATGCAATCTCCACGTGATATCTCCAGTAGCGTCTTCTCAGTCTTCCACATCGCACGACATCTTCCACATTGCAGATCTTTTTTATTTCGGAATTTCTTACTATGTCTCGGAGTGTCGTTCCCGCAACGAGTCCAAAAAACAGTTCAAATTAAAAAACATAATTCATCGAAGTGAAAATTAGTTCATCTAAGGATTAATAGATTTGCTGCACCTCATCTTGAAAGGAAATATTGAGGGTGGTCACGGTGTGGGAAGACGGCAGATGTTCTGGCTGAGAAACATTAGAGAGTGGACCCAAATCTAGAGGGTGAGGAGTCGTTCTAGCTAGCACAGAACGAAGAAATCTACGTGAATTGCCGACGATGGAGGGTCCTGCCATAAAACTTTAAGAAGAAGAAGGATAAGACCTGAAAATAACATTATTGTATAAACATCATAGTTAATAATTAATTCGAATAAATACGTCAGTTTTCTAGAAGTGATATTATATTTTAAGTAAATAGCATGTTTCGCCCGTCTAAGTCATTATCAAATGTCATTTTCAAGGGTTTTCATTTCAGTTGCTCTTAAGAGATGTTTGGTTTGGCAGTGTCTGCTCTTGCTTCAATTCCGTAGGTCGTATTTGATGCATGTTTTTAAAATAAAATAAAAAAAGTCTTAAAAAGTTTGGTTCTTACAGTGTCTGCTCTTGCTTTGATTATTTTAGTCTCATTGTGTTGATGCAAATGTTTTGATGTTTTTTTTTACAAAAAAAATAAAACTGTTTTATTTATTAAATCATTTGCATATTTTCCAACGCTATTTATAATATTCTTCCACCTTTTCATTAACTTATTTCTTCTGTTGGAGTAAAACTTCGTTGACTTCAACGCGAAAAATATATTAAGAGATGTTTTTTACTGCTCTCTTGCATCAAAACAGTTAATTAATACGAATGAAAACGTCAGTTTTCTAAAAGTGTTATTATATTTTATGGAAATGACATGTTTCGCACTTCAAAGGCGTTATCAAATGTCTTAGAAGGGCAAAACGTGTCATTCCCAAAAAGTATAATAAAACTTTTAGAAAACTCACGTTTTAATTTTTATTAATTATTTAATATGGAGTTTTAAATTATTGTTCAAGAAACAATAAATAAAAAATAAGTTAATTCAAGGGACAATAAATAATAGTAAACACATATTCTTCTTCTTCTTCTTCCTCAGCCTATTCCCGTCCACTCCTGGACAAAGGCCTCCTCCATTTGCTTCCAAGTCATTCTGTCCTGTGCAGACTGCATCCAGGTTATTCTGACGTGTCTGTTTAGATCATCCTTCCACCGAAGTTGCGGTCGCCCTGCACTTCTCTTCGCCGTCCACGGTCTCCAAGTCAGCAGTCTTCTTGTCCATTTTCCATCTGAGCTTCTGGCTACGTGACCGATGATGTCAGTGACCTTTGTTTTTTCTCTCACCGTATCGTTTCTGACTTTGTCTCTTAGGCTTATTCTTAACATGGCTCTTTCCATAGCTCTTTGGGTCACTCGCAGTTTCTCGGCACTTTTTTTGGACAATGTAACAGTTTCAAGACCATAAGTACCAACTGGCAGAACCCAGGCTTAATAGACTTTTTGTTTCAGGTTGATCGGTATTTTCCGATTTTTTACCTAACCAAAGTTAATTAAAATTGTTAGTGTATTGTATTTACCATACAATACATTAACTTTATAGGAATAAAAAAAAGCTTTATCGCAATTTAATTATTTGATTAGATTAACGCGCGAGCTTTAGAACACCCGTTGCTCGCGCGTGCGGAATCGGGTAACCAGTATTTGCAAAAAAAAAAGCGAAAACACGGGTGAGCATTTGTTCCGTAAGCCGGGCCTAGCAAACGGTACTAATAACTAAGCTCGCTTTTGAGTTTACGATAGTAAATAACTGTCGATGGTGAACGGCGATACGACGGGAGAAATTCTTGGCCTATTTACGATCTGGGCGCTATTAACGTCATAAAGATCCGATTGGTACATTAAGTACGTCTCTGTGTTTTATTGCGGTAGTGATGAACGCGTCGGAACCTTTCATGGTAAAACTTTTCCACAGAGCGACGATCGATGGGGAAAAATCATATTTCCGCTCAGATTCTTTTTTCAAACACCTTGTCACATCTATGGTTTAATTTTTTTTTTATCTGAACCCTTTATTTCATGGTGCTGCAAAATTACGCTACACTCCACATTCCCACCTATCAATTTAAAAATTATTTGACCTGTTTTAAATATACTGTTAATTAATATGACACATCTTGAGTAATAAGGTTCTATTCAAATAAATAAAAAATAGATACATTGTTAAGTAGTTTATATATATGGTATTTTATGGTCATTTATTGTATGTAATAGTAAAATATTATATTTTGTGAAATATTTTTAAATTAAGCACTATATACGTATATAAATATGTTTTATTTGTCTTTTTATTTTTTATATACTTTGTGTATACATCACTAACTTTAAAAATATTTAAATAATAGATCAGACATGTTTCGGATAACCGTTCCTTCCTCAGTGATACGAGTATTATAAAGATACGTATCTTTAAAATATCACTGAAGAAGGACCGCTTGTCCGAAACATGTCTGATATATAATTTTAATATTTTTTTTTAAGTTAGTGATGTTTATATACAAAGTATATAAAAAAGAGAAGGACAAATAAAATATATATTTTTAATTTAAAAATAAAATTAAACCCCGTTTTCAATAATTAATATACAATAATTAAAAACGTCTGTCTTGAAGAAATTTTATGATTTTTTCGATGGAATAAAATATCTTGCCCTTTTAAGGCATTATCAAACGTCATTTCATTATATATCGTGCATGCTCGTCGATTTTTCCGACTTCGAATGTGGCCGCATTTTAGAAATTTGATTAATTTGGTAATGCCATGTTTTCCTTGTTTTTCCACGGCTTCTTTTTCCACTCACACTGCTTGTATACAACATTTTAACCATTCTTCTCTCGTCCATTCGTTCCATATGTCCAAACCATTTTAGGGATCCTTTTTAAAATTTTACTTTTGGTGCAATCATCTGCCTTACATTTCTTCCTTATTTCGTCGTTCGAAATTCTATCATACGAGTACATCGTTTTATTTCTACGGCATTTCTCCTTCTTTCATTATTTTTTTCCAGCTCCAAGCTTCACTTTCATACGTAAGAGTTGGCACAAGAAAACCATCCTGTACCGCAATCTTTGCTTAATTTGATATATTTCTATTTATTGGACTTTGAGAGCGCCATTTATTTTGTTCACGGCACTTTATTTCTCCAACTCTTGTAAACATGCTTCCCAAATAAATAAATTCCGTAACTTGCTACAGTTTTTCACCGTTCACACTTATGTCACAACTTGTCATACATTATTCTTTTTTCAAATACCGTCAATTCAGACTTGGACACATTCATTATGTAATGACGTTTATACATAAAAATTGTATACATTAAAATACTGTTTTTTTTTACTTATTAATTTATTTTGCTCGACATCTTTTGAAGGTTTTTGAAGGAACAGAAAGTCAGCAATAATTGGGTTCATTATTGTAGACACACAGGTATACTGTTTCAGAGCGTAGAACGATGTATAATTCTTCCCACAATGTATATTAGGCTGGCACCTCAGATAAGAAGAGAGTATTTTCTCAGCTGTTTATACTTCGGGCGCCTCACAAAGCGTATTTGTAAATCATTTTACGGGGAAAGCGGGAAATGAGAGGGTTATAGTACCAACACTGGTAATCTGATAATTCTACATGGAGATAGCGGACTGTGGTGGTAAGTGAGCTTTTCTTACGTATTTTTCTGTATGATGAAAAACATTTTAAAATATTTTATGTCTCTCTCTAAATAATCAAAAAAATCCATGTAATATTTTAAATATGATATGAACCTACGTAGAATGGTTTACCCAGGTTAGGAGCTGTGACAAAAATGTACTTCAAGGTAATGATCAGTAATAAATATATTTAGTTAATTACAATATTGTATTGTATGGATGTGAAACGTGGACCTAAAAAATAAACTCTATGAACAGACTTGAAGCATTTGAAATGTGGCTCTATAGCCTCATGTAGCATCATGTTGAATGCTCAGAATACCGATGTCCTGAGGCGAGCCAGCACCAACTATCAAGGTTCGGAAGACTTCACATCTGGGTCATGTATGTGCGGGGAAAAATACCACCTTCTCCAAATGATATTGAAGGGGGAAAATTGAGGGACGCCGAGGGCCCGGTAGGAGACAGATGGCCCGGCTGCGAAACATAAGGAAGGAGGAGTTGTTCCGAGCGTCACAGGACAAGAACAGGTTCGCCGAAGTGATCGCCAACGTTGGGGAGACCCGACAGGGCACTTGAAGAAGAAGAAGAGTTTATTCCAATTGATATCGTTTTATTTATAATTGGTTTCGAACTCGCTGCCATCTTCTTGTCAGATAAAGAAATAACCCTGGAAAAATATTTAAAAAAAATTGATTGCATATTTCTTGTAGTGCATACATTCTTCATTCTTCGTTTCCTCTTTCGAGGGTCGTGTTGCATGGAGTTGCCCGTAATTATAACAAAATGCCTCCAATACTCTATGTTCTCTGTAGCCCGCACCGCCGAGTACAATTATCTCCGAAAACATGATGTTAAATGATTACACAATTTTTTTAAAAATAATTTAAGGTTTTTATTTCGATTCATTATTTTTTGTTATATTCGCTGATACTTTTTATTATAACACTTTTTATTTTCACTAAACTCATACATGTTTCGTTTACAATTAACCTTTATCAATGTATACAATTTTAATAGAGCGGTCACTTAAATACTAAAATGAAATCGAGTTATGTATAAAAGTGGAAGGGGTATAATTAGGATTAAGGGACATATCGAGCATGGGAATTATGGGAATGGGCTTACAAACATACTCATCACACGAATACATATAATATCTGGTGCGGTCATATAGCATACAAAGTTGAAATTCAAATAAAAACACACAATAAGAATTTATTTACACACCCGTTACACACATATTAAGTAGCTAGTTATAAAAGTAAATAAATGTATTGATAAATTATATACTAAAATGTTAATGAATGATTCCCCGTAACATCTGAGAATTCGCTATTTCCGTGATCGTAATAACCGAGTTCGACTGTATATGCTTTAAAAACTCTACGCTCTACCCCGCCCTTCGCTGCCTTCGAATCTTCGTATTCTTCTCCAAAGGAAATATGTTTTTGGGACTAAACAATCTAATTTTGTCATCTAAATTACTCAGCGAGATTGCTCCTAGTGAATGGAATAAATCAAATGTTTCTACGCCCCACGCACGTTTCATAAGGTCGTGCAAATTAAGAGACTTTATGATTACTGCCAGCTCTTTGGGAGTTCTTGTTTACATAAAATGTATTCGAAAACATTGATCTATACGCATTAACAAAATTACTTTTTCACAAGAGAAAATCTCACTCCAAAAACATACATTGTTTCATGAATAACTATTTACTAACTAACTAACTTACCATCACGCCGTCTCCCCAGAGGGGTAGGCAGAAAGAATGGAACGCCACACTGTTCTGTCCTGACATACGTCTCTCGCTTCCTCTACATTCATACATCTTGTCATGCACACACGTCGATTTTTCCGACTCCTCACGTGACCGACATTCAATATTTGATTGATTTGATCGTGCCACGTTTTCCTCGGCCTTCCTGTATTTCTAGCTCTGTTCACGCCGTTTATATATACCTTCTTTACCATTCTATCTTCACTCATTCTTTCCATGTGTCCAAACCATCTTAATGACCCTTTCCTTATTTTGTTCATAACACTTTCATTCGCACCACATTCACTTCTTATACTTGCATTTGTCACTCTATCATAAACAGATTTGCCACACATTCGTCTTAGAGATCTCATTTCTACTGCATTTATTCTACTTTCATCCTTTTTTTTCCAGTTCCATGCTTCAATTCCATACATAAGGGTTGGCACAAGAACACCATTCTTTGAAACTCCATATTAAAGGGACACATATTAAAGATTAACATCCCCACAGAGTACCGCAATCTCAAATCAAGAAGAAAAGGTACATTGATGATCTTAGGATTTAAAATACTCTGTCACCTCATTGATAGCCCATACCTCTTAGAGTGTCATGGCCTCAATGCACCGGAGAGGTATGCTCGCGCTAGAGTTGTGCATACCGCATAGCAGAACAAATGTCATGGCGCAGCATACAATGACTCGGGGTATGGTGATCTTGAATGAGGTGTCAGTCGAAATGAACATTCTCCAAATGACCTATGCGTCCTTTAAGGATCGTATAGGTACATACCACAATTGCTGTTATATGTGTTTTATTTAAACATGTATGTCTGTGTTATTTTTGTAAATGTAAAATGTATACAGTAATTGGGTTCTAAAGACCTGTCGAATACAAACAAAAATTAATGCGAATGATAACGTCCTTTTTCTAGAAGCTTAATAATATTTTATGTTAATGATATGTTTCACCTGTCTAAGGCATTATTAAATGATTTTAAAACATATAAATGATATAGAAAATATACGTTTTCATTCATATTTATTACTAAAAATCATATTTTTGTGGTGGTATATATTGGAGTATTGGATAACATTAGGATTTAAAAGAACTTTGAAAATTTATATTTGTGAGTTTTCACTTACGAGTTTTTAGAGAAATAATTCCCCGGGTGTGACTCATAATATAATCTCATAATGAAATATGTTGTAGAAATTACACAAAATAATTATGGGATCATTCTGGTTTATAACTTTTCTTTTACATTTTTCGAAAGTACGAGTATACGTATATATCTAAGAGTATTGTGTTAAAAGTTGAGAGTGATCGAAGCAGTCTAACTATATTATTTCACAACCTTTACGTTGCTCAAAATTGAAGAATTTAAAAGACATGACTTTCGATGTGCACATTGATCAAACAGCTTTTTAAACGCGTTTTTCTTAAAACCCTTTTTTTCGGTAGACGGCGGTGATTTCTCCGGAACCACTAAACAGATCTTCATGAAATTTTAACCACATATTTTAAACAGCAACAAATTTAATGAAAACTACAATCAAATCAAAATTATGATTTAAAAAAAAAATTTGGACCAAAACCGTGAAAAAAATGTAATTTTTTTTAAACATCCGCCATTTTGTTATTTATTCTTCTTCTCTGGTTTCAATCCTGGGATTGGTTTGCAGCAATTTCCTCCATTATTCTCTTCCATTTTTCCCTGTCTTGTGCGGCTCTTTTGAATTCTGCATATGATGAGCAGCGTACGTCCACCAACAGGTCCTCCAGGTACTCTCGGCGTGGGCGTCCCCTAGAGTTTGTCCCCTCGATCATACCCTCCATTATGGCATGCAAGAGACCTTCTTGACGTATTACATGGCCGATCCATCTTGCACGCCTTTCGGACAAGGTCCTGAGCAGGTGCCTTCCTCTTTCGATTCCTTGAAGAACTTCCTCATTCGTGATGTGGTCTCTCCAGGAAATTCCAAAGAGTCTTCTATAGGACCACATCTCAAAAGCCTCTAGTCTCCGCTTATCCCTTTCGGATAGGCACCATGTCTCGCAGCCGTACATATTAATTTTAATAAATATTAATTTTCGTAGTTTGCGCTAAAGCCACTGATATACTGAAGCTAAAAAACAATGTATTTTTTTGTTTTAGGTGAGCTTTAATTGAGTTATCAGCGCCGCCAGCGACATACCAACTTTTTAAGGCATTCCGTTTTCCGGTTGTTTATCTTAATAAAAATATGAAAAAATAATAAATACAGATTTTTTTATGTTTTTAAAAATGTAACCGTTGAGCTCAATAACCCTAATATCAATTTCTATTTTAGTATCTTCACAAAAAATAATAAAAGCCGTGAATGAAGAGGGATCAAGATAACTATATCTGGACAGAATAATGTGGCGGTCCATTATATCTGCCTACCCCTTCGGAGAGACAGCGGGATGGTTGATTAGTTATTACATGTATTTAAAAATTGTTGTGTTAAATACAGATTTACATATAAAATATTGAGTATCAAATAGAGACCTACTTTCGATATTTAACGTTAGGGGGACTTGTCATGACACCGAAAGAAACAGAAGAAGAATTAAATATGCGAAATGAAAAAATAAACCCTTGAAGTATAAAAAAAAACTTAAATCCTGTATAT
This sequence comes from Lepidostoma basale, assembly GCA_022606425.2. Taxonomy (NCBI): domain Eukaryota; kingdom Metazoa; phylum Arthropoda; class Insecta; order Trichoptera; family Lepidostomatidae; genus Lepidostoma; species Lepidostoma basale. Next base: position 72,721 of record JAHDVF020000772.1, read on the forward strand.
AAAAGTAAATTAAAATCTACTACAAAAAGTAAACTATATGCGTACCTACCTAAAATATACCCTGTATCCTTTTTAGGTTACTTCACAAAAATATTAATTTCCTAGTATTATTTCTCGTATAATATTTGCTAACGTTTCTATCCCTATTCCCGTACGAATAATAACCTTATTACGGTGACTATACGTACCGGAACGGTATAAAAATCCATCCACAAATCAAATAATTTAAAATACATGACTAGCAAAGAGTTCCAAGGGATGGAAACGTCACTCAATTTCATGGGTAATATTTTAGGGGTGGGGGCGGGGGTGAAATCCTACAGGTAGGCCTGAGACGGAATGGATTTAAATTATGGAATACTTTCAGACATGGCGGAATATCTGATTTTTTATGTGTTACTACTGAGAAAGAGAAAAAATGGAGTCTGTAATGGAAGCGATCTGTATTTTTTTGTAAACAGAGGGCGGAAGATACTTGACTCCAAAATATTATTATTCTTTTTCTTCTTTAAGACCTTTAGTCTTTTTATTATTATTATTATGGCCGAGCCATAGAGGGCTCCATCCGCTTACCCAAAGCTGTTATAGACTTTCGTCAGCTTCACTCGTGCACTCTCTAGGCCCGTCCCCAGTCCATGCGGGACTTACGTTAAAAAAATGTTTATTTGCAACCAAGGGGGACTCAGACCACATTTAAGCTACGTTACTCTCCTTTAATGTCCCACCGTACACACATAGCAATACAACAGCAGAAGAAAATACACAATTGATAGATAAATAACTTATGTTAGAGAAAGAATAAAAAAGGAATAATGCACAGAAAGAAAAAAAAGAAATAATGACCTTTAGTCTGTTCCTGTTGTCAGGTTGCCCTCTCTTGAGATGTTGAATCCCAACTAACCCTCCTTCTCTTTGGCAGTCTTCCGGAAGGAAGGTAGCCAAAAGGAATCTGATGCATCACAACCTGTAGAATTCTGGAAGGATCCACCCTCTGCACGTGCGTATTCAAGTGTCTTCTGTGTTGTCTGCTCCATTTGACAATATCTTCCACCTTGCAGATTTAGCGGATAGCCATGTCCCTCATCCTATCTCAAAGAGTCGCTCTTGCTATTGTCCTTAGCGTTCGCATACAAAAACAACAACAAACCATCACGCCATTTTTCTACGGGGTTAGGCAGAGAGAATGGACCGCCACACTACTCGATCCTGACATATCTGTCTAGATTCCTCCACATTCATACAACGAGTCATACACGCAGGTCGATTCCTCCGACTTCTAACATGACCAACCTTTAAAATTTGATTGATTTGATCATACCATGTTTTCCTCGGTCTACCTCGACTCGCTACTCCATTTTCATTATTAACGTATACTTTCTCAACCACTATTTCTCTATCTAAAAATAAGTTAACACAAAATGTTCTTTTTGGATAGTGCACATATTGTCTGTTTAATATATGTTCCACGTATCCACCATTTTTTTAAATTAGCAGTAATAAGACACTTAAAACAAACCAAAACCAGCAAGAACTTTAAAATAATTTAAAAAAATTATTCAAATTGTCATTGGAACAAATGAAAAATATATTTTTACAGCTGTCAAAATACTTTATATAAACGAAAAAACTTGTATAATTTTTACATCAAAACATTACAAACGTATTACGTGACACAATTAACGATTATAAAGTGCGGCAACAATCAAATTGACAAAAACAATTCACTTATACACGAAATATCTCCAAATTTACGCGAGCATCACATGAACCAAAACAAATTTTTAAAATCAGAACCAGTATCTTTTATAAAAATGTAAAATATATATTTATTTATGATTGTCACAACCCTGAAAGAAAAATCAAATATACGAAATTTCGATCATGCAACTAGAAAAATTTAAACTTGATATATCATTTCATAGGTAAACGTTAAACATAATGCATAAAATCCAGTCCTATTTTAAAAAAAAAATAACTAAAAACATGCGGTATGTGAGTGTTCCTAAGCTTAAAACATCACGGTACTAAAACGGTTAAATGGAGACCACGGGAAAGCAAAAGACGTGTCGAAAGGTCACAGAAGAGATGGACAAACGACGTAACAGTTGATAAAAAAAGCGATTGAAAGGAATTTAAAAAATTTGAAGAGGGGTTTAACCTGCAGCAGCAATCGAAGCTGAGAAAAATATGAAGAAGATCGAAGACAATATTTCATGTTCGCAGTAGATTTCCTTATATTTGCGTTGAAGTACCGACCATTCTCTAGATAGCTTATGTAGAAGACGCATTATTCAAATTTCCTTCAAGAGAAGATACCGCTAGTCAAATTCTGAAACATTATATATTATATTAATAACAGATCCTTGGTTCTTCATCATAGTTATTCAAATTATTATTCCTTGCTTGTAAAATTTCCAACAGTTTTCGCACACTTAATTTTAACTATGACTAATCATACTAATGAGTTATTGCCCTATAAATAGTAAGAATTTCAATTTGTATCTTTAGTTGTTTGTAACACCCGACGTTTGTTGGTTGGCGAAACAGCTGTCGCGATATTCTTGTGTCAAAACCTGTGTAAGGCCGATATGTCATATGGCGTTGAGACCAGAGCGGATACCAAAATAACGAATACAAAGCTGTGGGTGGTAGAGGGCAAAAGCGTTCCACACTCTATCTCGAAGCGATAGAGCTAGGAGCGGATAGAAGTTATTTTCAGATAGGGCAGACAACGCAGAATATATTGACAGTAGAACGCAGAGGAGGGAAGGAGGAATATCCAATTGGGAGTTCACTTCATTATATATAACTCGGATATCCTAAGTAAAGTGGATCTATTTGTCCCTGATAATTACCTTCGTCAAAGACAGCATAGATTTTTTTATTTGTCACGCTGCAGAACCATCCTACCAATGGTCATGCCTGCATGTAGAGGTATCTTATTGCTTAATCGGGTCGCCCCGGTGATCGACATATTTCGTGATAGTGTGAGTTACCCCAGGGATGCAATATCAATGTTATGATTGTTATCTCTGATGTGTAGTAAAATGTTATTTTGAAAAAATATTTGATTTTTACCCATTGCGGGCTAATCATTTTTTTAAGGATTAATTGTATCTCAAATGCTTACAAATTATCTTAATAGATGGCGCTAGTGTAAATGGACCTACCAACAGTAGAGTTATTAAAAAATATTAACATAAATACAAATTCCAAAAATTTGTCAGACGCGGTGTCGTAAGAAGGGTAGAATGGTGAATGTTGTTAAACAAGTGATCGCTTAACCCAACCAATGACAGGTCATAAGTCCTGTAAACGCCTCGACTACGATATTCTGTTTCCAAATAATTTACATCTTCGTCTCTATTGAGATACAATTAATCCTGAAAAAATATTATTTTATGTAATTGTAAACCCAAGCAGCAAGAGATTACCGAAAGGTCGCCAAAAATATGGAAACAGACATCATCATCCCAGGACAGCTCACCATCAGCAGGTGATACGACCTAAACTAAGAGGAACAAGAAGAAGAAGATACGACCTAAACTAAGAGGAACAAGAAGAAGAAGATGTAATTATAAGGTTGCAGACGACTCGGGTTGAAGCATCTGTAATGTGTGTAATATTTGTATAAATAAATAAATATAATAATATAAACGTGCTGAGGATGAATGTCTGTGATGCATTGGATTCCTGTTGGCACCGTCCCTTAGAAGACCAACAAAAGATGTAGAAATAGCTTGGAGTCAACTTCTTAAGATAGGCTAACCTAACAATGGTACGGATTTAGGGTCTAAAAAGCGAAGAAGAAGAAGAATAAATTCAAATATCGCAAAAGTATCTTTGTTTTAATAATATATGTATTGTATAATGCAAATGTAATATATGTAATATATGTATTGTATAATGCAAATGATTTCTTCGGAAGCAAGAGACGATAAGCCCTAATAGTTAAACAGTGCCATGTTGAATTTTTTGTACAAGCAATTAAAAAAAATTTATTCTTAAGAAAAACGAATATTTATTCTTTCGTGTGTTCCATACAAAGTTCCGTTGTTTTGAAAGATTGCGTATTATTTGCAGAAAACAGCCCTTTGTTGCGAAATCACGGGAAAGGGGTTTTTCCGCTAAAATATGCAGAAGATTCTGGAAACAGTTTTATTTTTGTGAAAAAAATATTCCCACCAACAAGGCGCAACTTGTTTGCGTACTCTTCTTGAAATAGAATTACCTAATTCAGGATATTTTGAAGATCCTCTTTCGTTTTTTGGATACAGTCATTTGTTGAACGCTTTCGGATAAGATAAAAGAAATATAAAACATTTAACCCTCGAAATTGTAAGCGTTCCAACATCCCCGCTTTCGCGGGGTGTGCAAATCCGAAATAAACAAATTTAGAACGTCTTTAATTATGTTAAGAATGCATGTCATCCATTTAGATCAGTGATTCCTTAAATGGTCTATATCAACCCTCAGCGGTTAATTTCGACTTGCAATTGTCCAAGTTAATTAAAAGAAAATTGGGGTTGCATGAGACGTAAATAGGAGTCCGCGAGACTGGATCCCATTTGAGCAGGCCGCCACCAAAATTTTTATTTCTAAAAATAAATGTAGGTTCTAAAAATAAAATAAAAATCAGTGTTAATAAAGTTACACAAGTGTTTCAATGTTTTTAAGTAATGTCACGCCTTAAATTTAGTGTTTCATACGATTATATACATTATTTCCAATGAATTTCATTTTCTGCAATAACTATTAAGAATTTGATTTGTGATACCATTATGGTTTTACCTGTCTTTTAATAAACCAAATCATATATTTAAAATCGTACTGCCAGCAACCGATATTGCCGAACATAAATTGTGTTAATTATGCGGTAAGCATATATTGAATAGAAATAACGGACTGTGTGGTTTCACGGAGCACGACACTCTATACGGAAAAACCGCTTTGATTTGCTAATTAACCACTCATTAAAATCAAAATCATTAAACTTCGTCATCAGTTTTAAATGAACAACTAATGATGATTAATTTTATAGTAATAAATTGGAAGAATCCCTATTTCCGCTTTATTATTTTACACATATTACACATATCTCATTGTTTCCCCGAAGGGGTTAGTAGAAATAATGGATCATCACATTGTTCTAGCCTGAAATACCTCTCTCAAGTCCTCAACATTTATATATCGTGTCATACGCGCGTCGATTTCTCCAACTCCTAACGTGGCCGACATTCAATATTTGATTTATTTGATCGTGCCAGCTTTTCCTGTGTCCTTCTTTTTCTAGTTCCATTTACATTGTTAACATATACTATTTTAACCATTCTTTCTTCATTTGTTCTTTCCATGTGTCCATAATATCATCGGCTGTCCCTCGTGTCCGAGGAAGACTGTCCTTCACGGTTGTGGGTCCGCATGTGACTGAAGAGCCCGATCCTGGACCCATATACATACTCTGGGGCATTGGAAGGCGCTTGTAATGGAGCCATCACCGTCTCCCAGTGGTCTCTCCTTTCTCCTACTCCTCCTATCTGCAATGTTATCTCTGCGCTGTGCTTCAAAGTCTTGCGTGCCTTTATGTACTGTTGTTCTCCACCTAGGTCTGTCTTTTTAGTGTTTAGTTTATGTTAGTCATTTTAGGTTTACTTTAAGGGAGTCCTTAAAGCGTTTTCTCTGACCACCGTGTGAACATTTCCCTTGGGTAAGCTGAGAGTACATAATCTTCCTTGCGAGTCTTGTCTCAGGTATTCTGATAACTCTTCTTCGTGGAATAACACCTAAAAAATGGAAGGACAGCTGGGAATCCATCTCACAGAAAGGACACCCTTCTAAAGAACAGGTCACGTAGGTTTTTAACTATAATGAAATGTAAATTAAAAGAATTCTGTAATTGATGTTCGTAATTTAATAACGAAATATTTTAAAACTCACATTATTCATAACACCTGGTGATTGTCTTTTTTTGATTTACTGTGTTTCGCTTTGGAAACAAGTTGTTGGAAAACTTTAAATACAGTGAGACATTAAAATGATTTGAAAGCTCGTTTAAGTGTTTAAGTTTAAGAAGAAAGAAAAGCCGCCCTAATTAATTGACCTGCTTTAAATTTTGAAATCTTCTTAGTATGAATATTTTAGAAACTTTTAATGTTTATTGAAAACCTGCGATTTAAAATATTACAATTTTAATTTACTCGTAGTGCAGAAATACCTCATATATTACTATGATATTCAGTAGGGTTGAGTGCTTTAAAAATATTTATTCTACGAAAATTTAACTGTCTTGTTCGCTACTTGAATATAAATTAAAAAGTCTCCATTGTAATTTTCCCAATGCTCATGACTCACCGTTCTATAATACCATACTAATTGACCTTTAGCACACTTTCTCTTGTCCCTCTTTCCCCCTTCAATTTAATATTTCTTTTTTTATAAATTGTGTTGTTCTGTGATTTTACATTTAGTGTATTTTGTAACCCTGATGAACTTTCGAGTATCTGTTATGTCGGGGCCAACTCAAACTTTTAAATAAGATGTATTTTAGAGGTATACAATAAATATTCAAAATAAAATAAAAACACATTAAAATAATGTAAATGTCTATGATATGGGCATTATTTCATAGATAATTTTATGCCATTATTGTTGGCATATATGATATGATTTCGGGCATATGAGCGCCACGGCTAGCTCGAATGAAGCGCAATCGTGAAGTCCAATTTTCGACAATTGTCCATGTCCAAAACGATCCATGGTCTTCCGAATAACTTGCTCAGACGGACGATTATGTCGACCGTAAAATGGACGTAGTGCGCAATGAGTTTGGCGAACCCAACCATGATTTTCAAAATAAATTTGCACAATTTGCAAGCGCTGTTTTGACATCAGCCTATTGTCAAATATGTCAACTGTCAAATTGACAGTCTGTTGAAAGAATGTTGCCAGTTTAATAACCGAACCTCTAAAAAAGAACACCCTATACAAGTCAATGTTGTGACAAAATTTGACAAAATTAATTCACAAAAATTAATATTTTAAATAATTTAGTTTATTTTCATTTATTATAAAATTTATCCATTTTTAAAAAATGATACTTAAAATTACATTGTAGAAAACTTAATATTGGCGATCAAGTTAAGTTAAGTTTTCGAACATCATTGCTTGAAAAATTTCATTATCGGATGTCGTATACGGAGAAGACTTCCCTTCAAGTTTTAAGGTCCTCATGTTACTAAAGAGTTACCAATCCTGAGTCCACCCATCTAGAGTAGAGGAAGACGTTGGTAGTGGAACTGCCTTTATCTTTCGAAGGTCTCCTCTTCATTGTGGCGTCGTTTCAGCGCTATGCTTCAAAGTCCTGCGTGTGTTCGTATGCTGTTATTCTTCACCTAACTTTTTGCAGCATTCACTAACAATGTTAGCCCTTTGGAGGTAGGAGTGAAGGTTTTAGGGAATCCTTGAAGTATTTCATTTGATCTCCGTGTAAATGTTTACATTGGGTTAGCTGAGAATACAGAATTTTCCTTGGGAGTCTTGTGTCAGGGATTCTTATGACTTGACAAGACCAAAGCAAAGCTTTCAAGTTAACGCTTTCAAAAAAATTAACGCACCACCAGGCATCTTCGATGCGAATGCTCCAATTGCAGAGCTACGGAGCTAGTTATAAAACAGAGCCTTGTATCGAAAGCTACCGCCTTTCCCGCAAAGTGTGGGGGAGTTGTCAACTCTGGGTGGATACAGCGGCAGCCGTATGAAACGTTTAATAATGGCATTTGTACCCAGCTGAGCGCCGTTTCGGATGTTTATTTCAACCGCTGGGCAACCTCAACAGGCTGGGAGTAAATCAACAGCCGCCCATGGTTAATGTGAGCAGGACCGCACCAGAGATTTAAAACGCGATATAGTTTACTGAAAAGTATAGCTTAAACAGGTTCACATTTGAACATCACTGATGTTGGCATGTCGCGACACTTTCAGTGAATAAAAAGATTGACTCTTCGAACCGTGCATGGCCATGCTACGCTGGAGGATTGATCTGATCCCAAGTACCTATCCACACCTCCTCGACTTTGGTCTCCCCTGGAAACTATGCGAAACGTTAGAGACCGAGTGTGAATAACCACGGTGGATACTATTGATGCATAGGCTAACGTGGAAGGACACCTCACCAACCCGTCTGGCCAGCGTGGCGTTGTAATGCCAACCACCCCCCATATGACATGTCATACATGGAAAAGTATGGGGGAGGCCTATGTCCAGCAGTGGACGACAACGGCTGTTAAAGAAGAAGAAGAAGAATATATAAATGGTAAGTATAAGGAAACGATGAAATAATGAAGAAATGTAAGGCAGATGATTGCAGTAAGTAAAATTAAAAAAGGATTCCTGAAATGGTTTGAACATATTGAATGAATGGACGAGAGAAGAATGGTTAAAATATTGTATACAAGCAGTGTAAGTGGAAACAAAAGCCGTAGAATACTCAATTAATAAATGCACGTTACGATGAATGTAGATGAATCTAGAGAGGTATGTCAGGTCAGAGCAATATGGCGGTTTATCATATCTGCCTACCTCTCCGGGAAAATGCCCTGATGGTTAGATAGTTATCTTTTTAAATTGATTTTTAATTTTATTCCAACTTTTTTTTTAATTAAATGAAAAAACTATACTATTATAACTAACCATCATGCCGTCTCCCCGAAAGGGTTGGCAAAAAGAACGATATTATATAATGAAGGCTGCTATAATATAGCTTATCGATAAGCGGACACTACTGCCTTTAAAATGCAGTATTTACATATCATGTGTACATAATATATATATTATTTGATATGTTTATTCAAATATCACTTAAATTAAATCATGCATCAGGCCCATAATGACTTACGGAATCGAAGCAAGAGCAGACACTGTAAGAACCAAACGAAGAAGCAGTAATGAAAAAATTGCGACCTATTGTGGAGAGAACCCTTAGATACAGGATACCCAATGAAGAAATTCGCAAATCCTGCAAAATTGAAGACATAGTAAGATGGAATAGGCAGAGAAGATGATTTTGGAGGGACCACGTCGAGAGTATGGATCCAGCAAAAATTCCTTAGATCGTGATGCATGAGACTCTAGAGGGCTGTCGGTCGGTTGGACAGAAGGCTGATCACAGAAAAAAAATTTGGTATCCTGCATAAACAGATTGCAATATCTACAATTAGAAGAAGAAGAAGAAGAAAACTTCTAAAAGATAATCAAATGATTTTACAGAAATCTCTTGATGGAAGTTCATTTTAAATAATAATTAAATAAAACGATGTTTTTTAACTACTTCCACTTTTGTCTTTATTTAGACAGCGACCGGCTTAGCCAGGCTCGCTTGCATCGACAGACTGGTCTGTCGATGCCAGCCCAGCCCAGACAGACCCAGTCTGTCGATGCCAGTGAGCCTGGCAAAACCGGTCGCTGTCTAAATAAAGACAAAAGTGGAAGTAGTTAAAAAACGTCGTCTTATTTAATTATTAATTAAATTCTAAACAATTTTCAGGGCAAAAATGTACTTACCCCGCTTCTGAACTAGGATCTGACCAGAATTCAGTTTCCGCGCGATAACCCGTGACAATTGGTGTTCAGTTCGATACATTATGATGGTTGTCACGCGATGTGCGGCGCTTTGACTTTCCGGTCTAATGCAAGTGGCACACTGTGAAATAATATTATGGGGTTGACTAAATAATCTATTTTGTATATTATATTAAGTGAGTTGATTGGCAGCTCGAAAATTTAATAACTGAGCGTTTTTACCAATTAATCAATTAACCCTAGAGAGATAACCTTATTTTATAGTACCGAAAAGATAAACTAGCGCCTGAGAGGCGCACAATATTTAAAACCTGTTTATTCGATAAATTAAAATAATTATATATGTTTTATAACCTAAATGAATTGTTATATTATTAATAAGTAAACAAAACACAATGTTCATTTTTTTAATTTTATTTTAAGAAAAATATGTAGGATATAATAAACCCTTTACAAAAAGTAACAAAATTCAGCAGTCTTCTGTATTTAGGTAAAAAAAATATTAAACAGGTAACATTTATAGTATTTTATCTTACAAACTAATTAATTATGCGATAATCAATCTCAAAAACCATGAAATACACAAAAAAATATTGTTTATATACAATTGTTGCAAACATCATTTTTGTGCTCTCCACAAACTGTTTTTTTACATTTTATGCACGTCATCTTACACATCATTTTCTTTTTTGTGGTACACAAGCCACAATAACGTCGAAATTTAGTCGGAGGTTCAGGAAATTTGGATATCTCAACATTTCTCAATTGTACAAGCTCTTGAATGATTTCGTCCGTGATGAATAATTGAAAGCATAAAAATGGTTCAACAATATTTCTACACATGCGACTAGGACGTTTATTAGAGCAAACTATATTGATGGCGGATGTTCTTCCACTACTTTGGCCTTTAGTAGTAGACCAGACATGTCTATTCTTACCTCGAATTACCCTATGAGGCGGAATAACAATGCGGTGGTCAAGTCCGGGATTTTCAGGTGTTGAGGTATCATCTCCGCCATTTTCAGATGTTGAGGTAACATCTCTGGGATTTTCAAGTGGTGTTGAGGTGTCATTCACATCTTCGTCGATAACTCCATCACTTTGAACATCGTCTTCACTTCTATGGTCTTCCATCTCGCTGTTACTGCCATCATCTGCACTTTAATCTTCTTCATTCAATAAAGATACTATTTCTCTGTCATCCAACACTCTTCTACTCGCCATGGTGTTGAACGACCCTAAAAACGATTGAAATTAATAAATAACAATAGCCTACTTTAATATATACCGTACAAAAGTAAAAAGTAACAAAAACATAATCACAATGAAATGCATAAAAGTTACACAAAAGATAAACATGCGCCTCTCGAGCGCAACGCATTGTCGTAGCAAGAAAACTGTGGTACTTACCGAGCAGAAGCAGTTTTCACTCTGCGGGGTTGATCGACGACTGAGTTGGTTTGGCAACGTCGGTTAGAAAAAGACAGCGATATATTTGTTTCGCGGGCGCCTCCGAGGCGCACGTTATCTTTCTAGGGTTAAAAAATCTGAATTACTTAAAAGAGTTAACTGATTAAAAATATTAAATAACAATAAAACGTCATTTATCCGGTAGCCAGTTAACCGATACGTCAATTATCCGGACAAGCCTAGATGATAAAAAAATGATTTAGCTTAAAAAAAAGACGAGGAAATCTTGATAAAAAAAATTGCTGTTTATTTTTCCATTACTATAGAGCAATGCAAGCCTTTTTATGTACATGTACTACAGGAGGTTCTCAGCAGAGTTGAAGAGAATAGGCACATGTTGAACACCATAGCGGAGAGGCGCGCGAGATGAATTAGTCATGTGTTGCGACACGAATGTTTCCTGCATGATGTATTGGAGGGAATGATCGAGGGATCGATTGGCAGAGGACGATGTCGCCAGGAGTACCTAGACCAGATTAGCCGAGATATGGGTTGCACCTCTTATGCGGAGTTGAAGAGGGTTGCCGAGGACAGAGCGGAGTGGAAGAGGAGATGCGTCGCCTTGCAGCAGACCAATCTTTAGATTGAGACCGGAGAAAAATCGGGTGGTGGTCTAGGGGATAGAACCCTTGGCTCCTAATTCAGGGGACATGGGTTCGAGCCTGGACACGACCAGATTCCTTCTTCATAATAATGAGCTATTTTCTGCTCACATTGAAGATTGTAAAATAAATTCTAATATCTTTGATGTAAATCCTTGATATTAGTCTTTAAAAAAAAAAAAAAACAACTACATACATACTTGTTTTTGCAGTAAAATTTGTAATTTCATAATCAATTAATAAGCCTAGGGAAAAAAATCGATTAACAACTTACTTTGCTAAAAGAATTAGCGCTTGTTTGGTTATACAGAAAATCGATTATCCAAAACACCTCCGATCTTAATTAGTTCATATAAACATCGTTCTACTGTAATTTAAAATATTTATTTTATAATAAGTTAACAAACTAACCATCAAGCCGTCTCGTCTCCCCGAAGGGGTAGATAGAAATAATGGACTGCCACAATTTTCTTTCCTTTCGTATTTCTCTCGCTTCTTCAACATTCATACATCGTGTCATGAACGCGATTTCTCCGACTCCTCCCGTGGTCGACATTATGTATTTGATTTATTTGATCGTGCCATACTTTCATCGGTCTTTCTCTATTTCTAATTTCATTTACATGGTTAACATATACATTTTTACCGTTCTTTCTTCATTCATTCTTTCCATGTATCCAAACCATCTTAACGATCCTTTCATTTTTTTGTTCATAACTCATTTACACCGCATTTACTTCTTATATTTTCATTCTACACAACCATACACAGTATCCACACATTTACCTAAAAGATCTCATTTCAACTGCATTTATTCTACTTTTATCCTTCTTTTGCCAGTTCTATGCTTCGCTTCTATACATAAGGGTCAGTACAAGAACACTATTGTGTTGTGTTGGGATAGGTTTTTTTGTACCTAGATTTCCTAATTTTTTTATTTTTTGGATTAATTGTAAAGTGTTAGAAATTGTTTTATTGATTTCAAAATGATGGTCAAAATTAATGCAATGGTTCGCCATTTTATTTCTTAATTGATGAATAAATTAAGTTTATTCTTAGTGTATTTTTCTTCGTACCTAAATTGGCTTAATATACGGAAAAGAACTATTTGAATTCCGAATAGATACTACAATTGTACTTTATAATATAATCTGTATGGAATAACGTTCATTCAATAAGAAAAGTTTAAAGTGAAACACCCCCATTAGCCTATCTTAAATGCAAATTATATCAATCATAGGGCGGAAACAGCCCTCCACTTGAGAACTAGGCCAGCGAGAATACCGTTTGGTTACGGTCATGTAAGGGCTCAAACGCAAAAGCTCTCCAATGGCACTAAAAATATAAATACATTTTTAAATGATGTAACTTAGTCTTAAATAAACTAAATCAACACAAATGAAATTTCTTAAAGTTTTATTATTGTTTAAGAAAAATATATATTTCGCCCTTCTAAGCCATTACAAAATGTATTACTGTTGTACCACACCGAAAGTCCCGAGTTAGATTCCCGGCGCTTGCAGTGTGATTTTCACACTTTCATTGGTATGGTGTAGAAATTACGTGAAAACAAAATGGCGTTTGATAAGCTACCTATCACATGTCACGTAAATCAATATGATAGCTATACCATTTACATCGATTTGGTTCGCGCTGTAACGATGTAAAGAGCTTTTGAACAAAAGAGCCATATCGTATTTCAAAATAATGTGTTTCTTAAAAAACTTGTTTTCTTAAATATTGTATTATTAATCAATATGATTTTTGCAAAACTGATGGCATAATAAGATGAAGTAGGCAGAGAAGTCGATTCTGGAGGGACCACATCGATAGGTCAAATCCAGCGAGGATTCCTAAGATCGTGATGCACAAGATTCCAGAGGGGCTTCGACCGCTAGGACGACCACCAAAGAGAAGGAGAGAAAGCTGGTTGTCTTCATCGCAGGAAGAAATATCGAAATTGATTAAATCTTACAGCATAAATAGATCTCTTCTTCTCTGGTTTCAATCCTGGGATTGGTTTGCAGCAATTTCCTCCATTATTCTCTTCCATTTTTCCCTGTCTTGTGCGACTCTTTTGAGATCTGCATATGATGAGCAGCGTACGTCCACCAACAGGTCCTCCAGGTACTCTCGGCGTGGGCGTCCCCTAGAGTTTGTCCCCTCGATCATACTCTCCATTATGGCATGCAAGAGACCTTCTTGACGTATTACATGGCCGATCCATCTTGCACGCCTTTCGGACAAGGTCCTGAGCAGGTGCCTTCCTCCTTCGATTCCTTGAAGAACTTCCTCATTCGTGATGTGGTCTCTCCAGGAAATTCCAAAGAGTCTTCTATAGGACCACATCTCAAAAGCCTCTAGTCTCCGCTTATCCCTTTCGGATAGGCACCATGTCTCGCAGCCGTACATCAAGACACTCCATACATAGGTCTTGATGAGGAGTATTCTCAGTTTTAGGTCTATATTATTTGATTATATTATTTTCGACCTTTTATTAAATGCAAGCCTAGCCTGATGTATACGGCTGTCGACCTCGCTCTTAGACCGACCGTCCCATGTTATTTTGCTCCCGAGGTAGACAAACTCCTTGGTGTTCTTTAGTGGAACTCCTGACATCACTACTCTCATCTGATGTTGCGTTCGGCCTACAGTCAGCAGCTTTGTTTTGTCCTTATTTATCTTCATGTTGTAGCTATCTTGAAGAATGTCTTGCAAAGTATCTAAGGCCTCCTGCAGTTCTTCCTCACTTTCAGCAACCATAGCAATATCGTCAGCAAACCTTATCATGTCTATTTTTTGCCCGTGTATCCTTACACCTTCTCTGTGACTCATTCTCTCTCTCAAGTCGTCAATCGCATTCTGTATGTAAACGTTAAAAAGAGCAGGTGACAGAGAGCATCCCTGTCTTACCCCTTGTCTTATACTGGCTTCCTTTGTACCCTCGTCACATCTGATTATGGCGGCCTCATTCTTGTATAGCGCCTGGATTATTTGTCTATCTCTATATTTAATATCAATTTTTTTCAAGATCTCGAAGAGCTTCCTCCATTCCACCCTGTCGAAAGCCTTCTCCAGGTCTATGAATGCGATGTATGTGTTTTGGTTTTTTCTTACTCTCTTTTCTAGTAGCATTCGCAGTGACAATATTGCTTCTCTGGTTCCTACACCTCTTCTGAAGCCATACTGGTCACTGGAAAGGATGTTCTCTACTTTTGGTTCTATTCTTTTTAGAATAATATTAGTTAATATTTTTGAGGCATGGGATATTAGGCTTATAGTTCTATGTTGCTCGCATTTCGTCGTACCTGCCTTCTTTGGTAGTGTGACAATTAGGCATTTCTCGAAGTCCTCTGGTATCTTCCCGGTATTATACATTGTCTGTATCATTTTAAACAAGGCATCTGTGGTTCCTTTTCCTGCTGACTTAATTAGTTCGGCCGGGACGTTATCGATTCCGGGTGCTTTCCCGTTTTTGAGGTTTTTCAGTGCAAGGTCAAACTCTTCTCTAATGATTGGATCTCCCAAATCATCCGCGTCTACCTCATTGTCTCTTTCTATCAGTGTTTCGCTGTCAATATTTCCCTTTCCATTGTACAGCATTTCGAGATATCTTTTCCATCTTTCTCCTATTTGGTCATTTTCGAAAAGTATTTTGCCGTCTTCTCCTTCTACTGCATTACCCTTTCCAATTCTCATCCCAAAGAAGTCTTTCACCGCAGCGTGAGCTCTTTCTACATTTCCTCTCTTGAGGTCGTCATTGATCTCATTGCATTTATTCTGATAGTAAGTTTCTTTGGCTATTCTTGACTCTCTATTTATTTTATTTCTTAGCACTTTGTATTTCTTTTGTGATTCAGTTCTTTTATCATTTTTGAGCTCTCTTCTATCCTTTATCATACTAAGGATTTCATTGGTTATCCATTCCTTCCTTGCTTGGGGTCTTTCCTTGCCTATAGTTTCCTCTGCCGTAGTTTTGATCTTTGTCTTTATCTCTTTCCAGGTCACATTCACGTTCTCTTCCTCCATTAGGTTGCACTCTTGCGTCTTTTCCTTAAAACTGTCACTGACCTCTTTTATCTTTAATACTTTTGTATCCCATTTGAAATTTTTTCTCTTTTTTAATTTTTTCAGTTTAAGGAGACTTTTGGCCATTACCATATTATGGTCACTATCTATATCTGGACCGGAATAACTTCTGCAGTCTTTTATTTGGTTTTTAAATCTATATCTAACTATTATATAATCTATTTGCAGTCTTTGTCGGTCTCCAGGGGATTTCCAGGTGTATCGCTGTCTTGGGTGGTGTTGAAAACAAGTGTTTGCTATCACTAATTTGTGTTTTTCGCAGAATTCTGTCAATCTGTTAAATAAATAGATAGCAAGTTCTAAACTAAGGGGAAGAATATGAATGAAAACTTCTGTTTTCTGGGTATAATTATATTATAAAAATGTTATTTTTTTGTCTCGCTAATGCATTTTTAAACGTTTGACAATACCTTGGAAATGCAAAACAGATCATTTCTATTGAATATTGTATTCTTCTTTTGATGCCGAGTCAGGTCCCCCCAACGTTGGCGATCATTGCAACAAAGTCATCTCTATCCTGCGCCACTTAGAACAGGTTCTGAATTCTTGTTATTCTTGTCAACTCTTTGATTTTCCGCAGCCAGGACAGCTGCCTTCTAGCAACTTCCCGACGTCCCTCCACTTTACCCATTAATATCAGTCGAAGGAGGCGGTATTTTTCTCCCCTTAGCACATGTAATAAAACTTTATTACTTTTTTCTTGATCAATGATATATAATTCCCAAAAAAAATGTAAGGAAATTATTATAAGGTATGGATGTCATAGCTGTTGCTACTCTGTCACGAAGGTCTTCATTTAATCAAACTATTCCTGTTTGTAGTTCACCATTTCAAGAAATATGGATAAATGGAAATATGGGTAGTAGTCAAGTGCTTGAAAAGCTAACCGTCCACATTTAAATTGAACGCAAAGCGAAGGTTCTGCACTTAGTCCCCGCATGTGCATTCCCTACTATCTCCGTATGTAATGACTTCACATGAAAATTTTATTGCCGAAAGAAGTTACGGGCGTCTGGGGGAGCCATGAAATTTAATTAAAAAGTCCGGCTTCACAAAAAATATCCCTCTTCTCAGCGGCTTTGCTGCTTAAAAATTACTTCAAAAAAGCTCACATGAAGTTTAGTTTGGTCTGGTAGTTTCAAAGCGCAGTTAAAGTGCAACCGTTAAATAATTCATTAATTATTTTTCATAATTCACTGACAAAACATGTTTTATTAATTAAGGAACGAACATTGCAGCTATTCCAAAGGTTAATTTTTATCTGCTGTTCTTCCATTTTAAACAAAATACAGGTGCGGTACAAAACAATTATTTGTGTTCATTTAGTATAAATCAACGTTTAATAAGAATTCCAAAACTAAAGTAATATGAAACTCACAATGTTTTCTTACCAATTCGTCAATAATTTGTGTCATTATTTAAAAATAGCTAACTAACTAACTAACCATCACCCCGTCACCCCGGAGGAGTACGCAGAAAGAATGGACCACCACACTGTTCTGTCCGGACATACTTCTCTCGCTTCCTCTACATTCATACATCTTGTCATGCACGCACGTCAATTTCTCCGACTCCTCACGTGACTGACATTCAATATTTGATTGATTTGATCGTGAAGACTTGAAAATTTATATATTTCCACATAAATTTAACCTTTCTTTTATTTTTTTTTCAATTGAGAGATTTGTTTTTATATCTTAAATCTTAATTGTGTACTTTTACAAGATGATGTGGTAACTTTATATTGAATAATCTGAAATGAAGAGTTTATTAATAACCAATTATAGTTATTAAGCCCTATTTTCGAAATGTTCTCAAAATTGCCATAATCAAAATTACCCCATATTTCAGTCAATACTCCTCCCCTGCAATCATATAAGAAATTATTGTTGAATGTTTTCTTTTTTTTCTATCTTTACCGAGAAAGGATGAATATGCAAAACATGACTATATAAAAAAATGTTCCTTCCTAAGCTTTGTCCTATTTACTTGGAATCGGTTTTTCTCTGACTGTTTGTCCTGGGGACGACATATGAGAGACCCGGTCTCTTTTAAGACTCCCGTTGACAAGTTCCATCCACGTCAACTTGAGCCTTTCACGTTCCTCTGGGTCGTCGGTCCGTCTCCAACACTCTCCATATTACATGGTCGGCTAAACGCCGCATGACGTGATCATACCATCTCAGACAATTCTCTTCCAATATATCTTAGATTGGCCCCACTCTGAAACTGTCACGGATAAAGGTACTTTTGATCTGGCTAAGGATCCTAAATTCGAAATGGTAGGACAAACGGACAAATGACAGCATACTTGCTGAGATCAATATGACAAGTATTGAAGCTGCTATTATTTAGAGACAACTGCGCCGGGCTGTTCACGTCATCAGAATGCCTGATACAAGACTCCCAAGGAAGATTATGTACTCTCAGCTTACCCAAGGGAAACGTTCACAAGGTGGTCAGAGGAAACGCTATAAGGACTCTCTTAAAGGAAGCCTATGGAAGACTAACATCGACTGTGATTGCCGAGATATACAAAATCTGACTATCCAGTACTAAATTATCTCCGAATTCCGCGTATCCATCGATAAGTTTATGTTTAAAAAAATCGGGTTATAATTTCTCGATATAACCTTATTATGAGTTAATGTATATCATAAGTAAAGCAATGGTTTTCATTAAATAATATTAACTGGGAGATAGTTAATCAACTACACAAACACGTCATTCTTTACCTAATATTTAGTGCCTTTGATTATGTTCCATGGGAGAGATGTTCAACACGAGAGTAGTCTTCACAGATAAATCCTCCCCCGTTGGCGCCTGCCAGCTTTATGATCGCTGGCACTTCCATCGTTAATTTAATGTTACCCAGATAATTAAAAAACTTAATCTCCTTAATCAATTAAAACACCACCATATTTTAGTGCGCCAGAGTCTGCAGATATTAAATATAATAAATTATGTTCCATATTCAAAATTAAACGTGTTTTATTGGGTGATTAAAATGATTTGACACCAAAGTATTCAGAACAGCATTTTTTAAAATATTATAATCATTCAGTTTTATAACATTGGTTTTAATTTATTTTTAGATAAACTAAAGGCACTGTAAAATTCCATAATGATATTTTTTATGAATTAAAACACTGTTTTTTCCACTTTTGAGTTTATTTTTCTCGACATGTTTCGAAGGCTTACACTTTCATCGGAAAAACGATATGAACCAACCAAAAGTACTACAAAATAAATTCAAGAACCTAGAAACACATATAACATGTGTTAGTTACATAACTATTTAGGTAAAGTTCCAGGAACATAAGGTGAAAGCCTTCGAAACATGTCAAAAAAATAAACTCAAAGGTTGAAAAAACAGTATTTAAATTCATAAAACAATTCGTCAAATTGTACTTTCACAACAATTTATTATACTCTTTAATCACATGTTCAGGACGGTTCTCATACTTCTTTGGTGTAACATTTTTAATAATAGAATGAAAAAATAATTACTTAAATACCTACTAAATGGGGTTCAGTTGAGTTTAGAAGTAAGGGCAATTATTATATACTTCAAAATTGTAGGGCAATGAAAACATATCAAAAATTGTATTTGAAGCTAATTCAATTACTTTAAAAAAATAATTTCATGTGGTTATGAGTATTAATTAATGGTTAAATTTCAACGCCATTATCTTTATCACACGAATAATAATTTTAATGAAGCGATTAGCTATTTCCGTAATGTTATGGTTAGAGATATATTCTGTGCTATTTTATTCTTAATAATTTTTTTTCTATGTAGAATGATGAACAATTGTTACATTTTACTAAAGTAAATAAAATTCCTTATATAAGAAATTGAAAAAACTAGGTTTATATCAAGGATTTGTTTTATAAGAGCCATTCTTGAAATTAACAACTTAATTAACTTCAGAACAATAAAACTATAAAATATTTTACTGCTTTTTATAGTCGGTCACAATCGAAAGCCCCTTGCATTTTAACAAACAAATCATTAGTTATGTATAGATACGTTTTCACTCCACTGTTCTATAATTATATAGTACATTGAAATATAAGGAAAACCCACCTACCCTAGAATATTTTAAATATACGTTTTGGGTTGCTAGCGCAATATCAGTTGATTTGATAACTTAAATTAAGTTGTTAAACTTACTATTGATGATATACCTGTGGAGCAAGTAATGAGTTTCAGATATTTGGGAGTAGAGATCTGCAGCCAAAATGACCTTTATACCGAAGTACGAGAACAAGTCAGTAAAGCCTCTGCCGCGTCAGGATGCCAGAAGAATCTGATCTGGAAGAACAAGCACATGCGTATTGATAGCAAGATCAGAATTTATAAAACATGCGTGGGACCTATCATGACGTACGCTGTAGAGACGCGGGCCTACAATGTGCGAACCAATGGACTACTAAGAACATCGGAGATGAAGGTCTTAAGATCAATTTCTGGAAAAACTCTCCAAGATCGTATCCGCAACGTAGACATAAGAAAAAAATTCGAAATAGAGAATATCGTTCAGTGCAGTAGATCCAGAAGAATCAAATCAGTTTATTTTCTCAAAAGATATTACAAACATTTTTTATAGTTTAAGGCATCTTTTGAGAACAGGTAAAACATAATAAATATATAATACCAGGAACGCATGAGAGATGGTTCGACATTAGGAATACAAGATACTCTCCAAAGTCAAGAGTATTTGTCTTCTGAATGTACTTTCACGAATATAAAAGACATCGATCTCCGAAGCGATCATGTTCAGCAGTTTGATTGCTCTCCCCACCGGCATCACCAGAGGCAGGTTGGTTCTGCATGTTGGGAGATAAAACAGTCTGTGCTAACGCTGGAAGATACTGGAGGGACCATGTAGCCCGAATGGATGGTGACAGACTTGCATATAAGCCGCTTATGAAATCCCCTCCGGACACCGCCCACCTGGAAGACCACCTAAGAGATGGAGGGACAGCTCATCATCCGACGAGACATGATTTCTGTGTCACAGATCGTCAGATCTTATAAAAGAAGAAGAAGAAGAAGAACAAATCAAGTTAAATTAAATGCTTTTTTCTATTAGATTTAAAAGATATTTCCTATCCTAATTTGTATATTTATTATTAACACTTTCCTAGAATACAATTTTAATTATATCATCTTGTTACGATAAGACACTTAACCAATGTAAGCATAAGATTACTAACAAACCGCTATGTTACTAACAATTCCACTAACATATAGATACAAGCCATTCCTAGTATGACTAGTACAGTCCATAAACTTTTTTATCAAATGTATATCATTTAAAAATAAAATAAATAAAATAAAATTATTTAATGAATATTGCATTTGCGTTTTATTATAAAAATACAATAGTATTTTTAATTAATGAGCGTATAAAATAAAGTGAGAAGACAGCTGGGAAACTACATCGCAAGAGGCACCAAACATTGCACAAAAATACCCTAACGGTTTCAACCAGTTTCAGAAGAAGAAGATAATGTGAACACTTTGTATATTAAGCACATAATTGAAATTATACTAGATTGGTTTAACAAACCATCACGCCGTTTCACCGCAGGGGTAGGCAGAGAGAATAGACAACCACACTACTCTATCCTGACATACCTCTCTAGATTCCGCCGCATTCATACATCGAGTCATACACGCACGTCGATTTTTCCAGCTTCTGACATAACCAACCTTTTATTTGATTAATTTGGTCATGCCATGTTTTCCTCGGTCTACCTCGACTCCTTACTCCATTTACATCGTTAACGTATACTTTTTTAACTATTCTTTCTTCACCCGTGTGCTCCATATGTCCGAACCAATGCGGCGATCCTTTCATAATTTTGTTCATAATACCTTCTTTCGCTTTACATTCCTTCCTAATATCAGCATTTGAGATTCTGTCGTACATCGTTCTACCATACATACGTCTTAGAGGCTTCATCTCTACCGTATTTATTCTGCTCTCACCTTTCTTCTGCCAGTTCCATGCTTCGCTTCCGTGCATAAGGGTTGGGACCAGAATTCTATTGTGAACGGCCATTTTTTTTCATTGATTTGCTTGTACCCAATTTCATCAGGACAATATTTGATCTTTTTATATTGCCAAAATTCTAGCTATAAAGTAGAATATTTTTTGTTTGACTGCGTTTATGTATTTCACCTCTGAACCAGTGGCGGTACTTCCATACAAGCCGAGAAGCCGGGCTTGCCTTTAAAAATCTATAATAAAACGATGTTTTTGCGCGTTTGAGCCCTCTACGAATAAAATAACAACAACAACAACAAACCATCACGCTGTTTCCCCGCAGAGGTAGGCAGAGAGAATGGACCGCCACACTACTCTATCCTGGCAAACCTCTCTAGCTTCCTCCACATTCATACAACGAGTCATTCCTCCGACTTCTAACATGACCAACCTTTAAAATTGGATTAATTTGGTCATGCCATGTTTTCCTCGGTCTGCCTCGACTTCGTACCCCATTTACATCATTAACGTATACTTTCTTAACCATTCTTTCTCCATCCATGCGTTCCATATGTCCGAACCAACGCAGCGATCCTTTCATAATTTTGTTCATAATACCTTCTTCCGCTCTACATTCCTATATAATACAATAATATTTTGAATTTCGCGCGTGTTAAAGCGATTTAATTCGTTGCGTTGCATATGACCTCACCGACATGCGCTGAAATAACCTACGCGTATGTTTTGTTTCATTCTTACGCGCCGTATTTGCGAAATCGTCCACATGTTTTGTTTCATATTTTCGACGGGGTTCATATTGGGCTTGCAAAATGCAAAAAGGTCTCTGTCGCACTTATGTATTTTTGGCTTGTTATCATATAGCTAGGTGCATATATACCGAAAGATATCTACAATTTTTATATGGATTTGAAGCCGGGCTTTATCACTCTGAAGTATGTTACTATTCGATATGTCACGAACTTCATTTCTATTGTCAGAATATTATCTGTCATTTACGTTATGAACCGAAATGTAATGAAAAGAAAGATGATAAGATTTCATTACGAATATTAATTTATAATTCGTAATAATATCAATTGATTCACATTAGAAAAACAAAACTCTTTGAATCCGGAGTAATCAAATCAAATCAAATCAAATCAGTTTATTAACTCAATAGACATTACAAACAGGCAAATGTTTAAGGCATCTATTAAGTACAGGATTTTTTTTTTATAAAAATACAACAAAGGAAGACAAGATACTTTCTAAAGTCAATAGTATTTGCCCCCTGAACGTACTTTCACTAACATGAAAGACGTCGATCTCCGAGGAGACCGCGTTCAGCAGACTAATTGCTCTTCCCACCGGTGTCACCAGAGGCAGATTGGTTCTGACGGCCGGTAGGTAAAACAATCTGTGCTGTCGCTGTCGGAGATATCTATCGGGGACAAAAAGACCAACACCCTCCAGTACGGCCGAGTTCTCAAAGTATCCCCTAATTAATCTGAAGAAATGGGTTATTAGATGTCCATCTCTTCGAAGCTGTAAAGAATTGGTTCCGAGCATTCCCAGAAGAAATGCTGTAGGATAGAGCCACGGATAACTACTATACTCCCTCATGTAGAGATACCTCAGAAAATTTTTCTGAACCCTTTCCAGCATAACGGAATATCTCGCTTCGTAAGGACTCCATATCACAGAACCACATTCGAGCCTGCTCCGAACCAATGCGTTGTATAGGACAAATAATACATTATCGCGACCCTTCACTAATATTATAACACAAACAAGTCGGACGGGCTTGCCTTACTGGTTGACCCTAGGCACGCCACTGGTCTGAACCACTACGCCATATAGTTTAAAAATCACGTAAACGCCCGACGCGAGTTTTCCCGGAGAGATCACAAATAGCAAAACTGACAGGATTATTCGTGAATATATTTTATGAGAGTTTTTCACAGAGAGCAGGCATTATTTAACGCTTACGCAGACAGTTTAGAACAAAGCACTATTAAAATGTTTTCACAAACTGACAGAGCTGTACTGCATTGTGATTTTTTTATCAGAAAACTCATTTTGAATATACATTTTAATTTATTTTCCCTGAAAAATAACTTTGGATACAGATTCACAACATAATCAAATTAACGATTAATTGTATCTCAATAGAGCATGGAACTGGCAAAAGAAGGATGAAAGTAGAATAAATGCAGTAGAAATGAGATCTTTTAGACGAATGTGTGGATACTCTGTGTATGATAGAGTGCCGAATGAAAATATAAGAAGTGAATGCGGTGCGAATGATGGTGTTATGAACAAAATAATGAAAGGATCATTAAGATGGTTTGGACACATGGAAAGAATGAATGAGGAAAGAATGGTAAAAAATTAAATGTTAACGATGTAAATGGATGCCTATTGGTAGCGATGAGGTTCGCAACCCATCACACCGCGTCTCTCGCGGGGTGAAAGAGAAGGATGGAGTGCCGCATCGGTTAAAGTGTGGCAGCCCATTCTTTCTACCTACCCTTTCGGGGAGACGGCGTGTTGGTTAGTTAGTTGGTTATGCAAATGGCACTAAAAATAGAGGAAGACCGAGGAAAATGGGGCACAATCAAATAAATCAAATATTGAATGTTAGCCACGCGAGGAGTCAGAGAAATCGACGCGCGTGCATGACACGATGTATGAGTATTGAGGACGTGAGAGAAATATGTCAGGAAAGAAAAGTGTGGCAGTCCATTCTTTCTGCCTACCCCTTCGGAGAGACGGCGTGATGGTTAGTTAGTTAGTTTGTTGAAAAATCGTCATTAAGGAATTGAATAGTGTTAACATGTTCAACAAAATTAACATTTAATTCATTGACTATCAAAATAATGTTGAACAACGAATGTTCTTCCTGCCCCTAGCAGCGCCCATACATCGCCGAGTTAGGTAAGGGACTCGGAAGTAATATTCAAACAATATTTTAATTGGTTAACGATTCGAGTAAATTGGACTGCGATCAAAGCCTTTGAATAGGAATGGTGGTTCGTGATGTGAACGATTATTTTTGAGATCAAACAATGCTTCCAACACGAGTGCAATAACTGTTTGAGTAATGCTAGGAACACTTTATTAAAGCAATATTATGGAAAACATCATATTTATAAATTTACAATATATTGCATAACGATAATATTTCCATTCAGGATGACATATATTTTGCAATTCACAAGCATTCACAACATTTACATTTGGTTTTGACCGGATATTATTGTTTAATATTTGAAACTACTAATTCCTATGCCGAGAAACTACGAAAGACCCAAAGAGCCACGGAAAGAGCCATGTTAGGAATAAGCCTAAGAGACAGAGTCAGAAACGATACGGTGATAGAAAAAACAAATGTCACTGACATCATCCACCGGGTGGGGACTTTAAAATGGCAATGGGCTGGTCACGTAGCCAGAAGCTCGGATGAAAAGTGGACAAGAAGACTGCGGACTTGGAGACTGTGGACGGCGAAAAAAAAGGGCGACCGCAACTACGGTGGAAGGATGATCTAAACAGACACGTCGGAATAACTTGGATGCAGTCTGCACAGGACAGAATGATA
The DNA here is from genome assembly GCA_022606425.2 of Lepidostoma basale. Classification (NCBI taxonomy): domain Eukaryota; kingdom Metazoa; phylum Arthropoda; class Insecta; order Trichoptera; family Lepidostomatidae; genus Lepidostoma; species Lepidostoma basale. The sequence goes on from JAHDVF020000772.1 coordinate 98,058, forward strand.
TGGAAGCAAATGGAGTGTTTGTCCAGGAGTGGACGGGAATAGGCTGAGGAAGAAAAAGAAGAAGAAGATTTTATAACGATGGTATTTCCATTCAGAAAGGATATACAGAATAAAAAAATAGAAAGGTCTCATACTTGGGTCATGTGCTAAGGGGTGAAAAATACCACCTCCTTCGACTGATATTAATGGGTAAAGTGGAGGGACGTCGGGAAGTTGGTACAAGGCAGCTGTCCTGGCTGCGAAACCATCAAAGAGTGGACAGGAATAACAAGAGTTCAGAACCTGTTCCAAGTGGGGCGGGATAGAGATGCCTTTGCTGCAGTGATCCCCTGACACGGCACCGAAAGAATAAGAAGAAGGACATAGAGAATATTTTGGAATGACATATCATTCACACCATGAACATTTTGAATTTTTTAATACTGTTTTTAGTTATTTTTTAGTTTTAAAAATTTTGACCGGATATTATTATTTTATATTTGAAACTACTAGTTCGTATGGCCAAAGAACCCTTGAAGAGTTTTAGCCTCCTTGATGATTTTTCTACAAGATCCTCGATCCTGCACCTTTTGCTCCCAGAACATTATACATAACGCGCTGTCTAGGCTTTTCTAGAGGTCTTGCTCCGGTCGATCTTGACGCGATATTTTAAAGTAATATTTTAAATACTCTACAATCCACTTTATTTATTAAATATTTTTTCAAAATAAAAAGCGTTTTAGAGGCTACCTCCTTAATTCTCAGGTGCACAAAAAACTAAATCAAATCAAATAAAAAAACTTTTGAAATAAACATATTATGAGTAATTCTTAAAAATACCAATAATAAGAAGACACAGATTCATTTGACCTCGAAACGTAAGTCGAGTCACGTAGTGGAATAAATGCAGTAGAAATGAGATCTCTAAGACGAATGTGTGGATACTCTGTGTATGGTAAAGTTTCGAATAAAATATAAGAATTGAATGCGGTGCAAAAGAAAGTGTATTGAACAAATTAATGAAATGAACAACAATATGGTATGGACACATGGAAAGAACGAATGAAGAAATAATGGTAAAAAAGCATATATGTTAACGATGCAAATGGAACTAGAAAAATAGAAAGACCGAGGGAAATGCGGCACGATCAAGTCAATACAATTAATTGTCACCCAAGTGAGGAGTTAGAGAAATAGACGTGCGTGCATGACACGATGTATGGATGTTGAAGAAGCGAGAGAAGTATGTTAATAACGAACAGTGTAGCGGTTCATTCATTTTTCCTACCCCTTCGAAAAGGCAGTGTAATGGATAGTTAGATAATTAACGAAGGAGCCCATATACTGTTGTATATAATGATTTAAATGTTACGGTGTTTTCTTATTAAAGAAACTTAATAAAATAATCCACCACTGATAGAATGGAACGCCGAAGCATTCAAAAAGCAAACTACTAAAAGGCTCAGAATTCCTTGAAGGAACCAAGTTGATTCGGACATTCAAATTAGGTACCCGGCAATAATTGGCCGGTTTGAATTCTGCGTGATCATTGTGAATGATTTCAGGGGTTACCTTAACAAGTATTTCGGGTAGGTTCCCGAGCTCAGTATTATCCATGACTTCCATACTCGAAGCTTCATTTAATCGCGTTTAAATTTTCAAAACGTTCCAAAGCTGGCTGGATGGAACCTCGAACTACCATCGTACTCGAGGTAAGGACATATATTGACAAGGCATACAGTCCTCACTCATTCTGGTATGTAACGCTTTTGATGATGATTCTGAAGATGAAGTAATAACTCTAGTTTTAAGAATTGAATTAAAATTATTTACGATTTTTTCATGAATTAAAACACTGTTTTTTCCACTTTAGAGTTTATATTTGTCGACATGTTTCGAAGTCTTACACTTTCATCATTAGAAGAACGATATAAACATTATATCGTTCTCACGATGATGAAGGTGTAAGCCTTCGAAACATGTCGAGAAAAATAAACTTAAAAGTGGAAAAAACAATGTTTTAATTATTTGAAAAATGGAATTCCACAGTGCTAACACCTTTGATTTATTTAAAATAAAAATTATTTAATCATCACATAACTCTAGTAGGGAGTAAATCGCTTTGCACTAAGATATTACCGAAAAGTATGATAAAAATTGCCTTACTAATAGTGCCTATTCCGTTTATTATATAATTTATATATTACCTTTACTATTATTTCTTCTATATTCTTCATTACTTTTTAACATCTGTCATAACTTTATATCGTTTATATCGTTCTCCCAATGATGAAGGTGTAAGCCTTCGAAACATGTCGAGAAAAATACAGTCACATTCATAAAAAATTAGTTTAGATATTTCTTTAGTATATATTGTAATATTTAACTACACTGATGAAGGGCTTCTGTGACCCGTAACAAGTTAGATTTAATTTTTAATTACAGTGTTGTGTTACAAAGAATTGTTTAATTATTCATTATTCGTTATAAAATATGGATACTTTTACATTTAAGGTCAAATTGACGTCCAATTAACCATCAACGATATTATACTATGATGCAAACCAATCCATAGTATTGAAACTTTAAAAAAAGGTTTCTCTATATATGGTTTTACTGAAACTATAACATGGGGTAGATCTGAAAGACACAAGTTGGGTTAACCTTTCATCACAATGATAAATGAAGAAAATCTCAAAAAACATGTAAAACTCATCAGCTGTCCCTTGTGCCAGAGGAAGACTGTCCTTCACGGTTGTGGGTCCGCATGTGGCTTAAGAGACCAATCCTGGATTCACACACTCTGGGGCATCTAAGGCAGGGGAAGGCATTGGCATTGGAGACGCCACCATCTTACGGTGGTCTTTCTTTTCTCCTCCTCTTCCTCTCTACGGCATAGTTTCTGCGCCGTGCTTCAAAGTCCTGTGTGCCTTTATGTACTGTTATTCTCTACCTTGGTTTGTCTTCTGAAGGCTCTTCCCAGCATTTACTATCGAAGATAGTCTTTGGCACACAGAAGAAGTTAGGCCACGTAATGAAAGTTCTGTAAAAAAATACAAAAGAATTTACAAAACACATAATGCCATTAGGCCACATAATGAAAGTTCTGTAAAAAAACAAAAGAATTTACAGAACACATAATACCATTAGGCCACATTATGAGTGTTCTGTAAAAGGGGTTTGAAAAAAAAATTAATACATCTCCGATATTCACGGTAATCTGAGGAACGAAGAGCAGCGTAAATCGAGGGACCACTGATGTATTCAGAGGGTTAGCCAGCCCCGGTCTATTCCGCTTGGGAAACCACCCTCTTTTGTGTTTCGGTAAAGCACACAAGCTACCGGGAGCTTTGATGCATCAAGATTTAACTTTATTTGTTTTTAATTGAATACCAACATAATAAATATAAATGTTTGGGTTATGACGGTGGCCAAAATTTTTCTCTGTATAAAATGTTAAAAGAAATAATGAGATTTTATGTGTACAAGTATAAATACGCACGAAATGATGTATACTTAGTATATTTATTTAATATTATATATAAAAGTGATTTTTTTTATTACACATAAACGAGTATTACCACTCATATACTTTAACTGGAATGGGTGGTTAAACATACAATATTTTTTAATGTAAACGTTCATAGTATGTTATATTTATAATTATAATATATACCATGTAAACTTATCTTAAAATAGAGGAAGACCGAAGGAAATGTGGCATGATTGAATTAAAGATTGAAGAAAATTGAATTAAATATTGACTGTCGATTACGTGAGGAGTCGAAGAAATTGACGTGCGTGCGTGACAAGATATGTGAATGTCGAGGAAGCGAGAGGAATATCTCATTAAAGAACAGTGTGGCGGTTCATTGTTTCTGCCTATAACTTGCCTAAAACGAAGCGAGAGAAGTATCTCAGTAATACCACAATACCTCAAGAATAAAGTCTTCAACCAGTGCGTCTTTTCAGTCATGAAGTACGGAGCCGAGACGTGGACAATGACGAAAGGTCTAGTCTAAAGATTCAAGGTCACCGAACGCGCCATGGAAAAAGCCATTCTTGGAATAACCTTGAGGGACATATTTAGAAACGAATTATTCGTCAACAAACCAAAGTGACTGAGGTGGCTCTGAGTGGCGATGAGCTGGCCATATCTGTCGAAGAACCGACGGCCGATGGGGGAGACGGTTTCTGGAGTGGAGACCGCGTACAGGATTCCGCAGAGTTGGACGTCCCCCTGCCCACTGTACCGACGATGTGAAGAGGATTGCTGGACTTGGATGGATGGGAGCGGCAATGAATAGGGGGCGGTGGCGTGCTTTGGGAGAGGCCTATATTCAGCAGTGGATGACAGACGGTTGATGATGATAATGATGATAACGTCTGAGAGACGGCGTGATACGTTTTGCCTTTATTCGCAATGTGTAAAAACGGTCATTAGGATTCGCTTCTGTATAACGCGGTTAATACGTTGGTAAACAATATTTTGACGACGTAAAGGTTTTTGTAACAAAGAAGTCGTAATATCCGTGATGATATTTTTACTAACGTCCCTTATAAAAAATTTTATTACAGCTTGTTGCTTTTAAACCAAAGGAAACGAGTGCTCTTTTATTTAGTATCCGGGATTAATCATAAAGAAAATTTGATGACAGTAAAATGCTTAAACACTTCCCTTGAAATTTAACAGGATGGGTCTCGGAGGCATAGTACAGGAAGCCAAAGGCGGTGCGGGATTATTTTTTATCCGCCATTATTATTAAATTGTAACCGTAATTATTTATATAAGATTTGGGATATCATAATTCAATGCTGGTAAATTAATGTGGATAAAACGTATAATTTCTAAATTTTTATTTTTATTTATGATTATGACATGTTTTGCTTGTCGAAGGCATTTTATAATGCCTTAAACATATGAAACATGTTATTTTCATATGTTTTAATAAAAGTTCAATAAAACAGACGTTTTTATTCGTTTTAATTATTTAATATGGAGTTTTGCATCATTTTTCAAGAAAAAAATAAACAAATGAATGCTAGTTATTACAAAGGCTTAGTGATTTAAACAAAATAAAGAGCAATTAAATAAAAATATTTATTGTTTCTTTAACAATGATGTCAAACTCCATATTAAATAATTAAAAAGAATGAAATATTATAGTTTTTGAGCCCAAATTGCTGTTTAACATAGGCCAATTACTATGCAAAGTGATTGAATAATATAGAGTAGTTCAAACTGCACCCTAAATATGCAACCCGTGCTACACGACACATTTAACAAAAAAAAAAGTTTTAATAATACGAATGAAAATGTCAGTTTTCTAGATGTTTTATTATATTTTATGGGAATGACAAGTTTTGCCCTTCTAAGGCATTATCAAATGGAAGAATGGAAGAATGGAAATAATTTCATTTGCGAATTTTCAAACCTGGCTGGTAAATATAGGATAATTTTTTAAAGGTATACAAATTCAAAATAAAAAAATCATAAAATATTAACTTAGTTCAATGGATAATTTTTTGTCATTGTTTAAATATTATATGATTTCGGACATATGGGCTAGCTCGAATGAAGCGCAATCGTGAAATCCAATTTTCAACAATTGTCGTCTTTGTGGATGCGTATTATCTACTAGAGTGTACGTGGTGTGAAAACAATCCATAGTCTTCCGAATAACTTACTCGGATGGACGATTATGTCGACCGTAAAATGGATGTAGTACGAGATAAGTTTGGCGAACCGAACAATGATATTCAAAATAAATTTGCACAATTTTCAAGAGCTGTTTTGACGTCAATCTGTTTTTAAAGTAAACTAGCTGACCCGACAAACTTCGTACCGCCTCAGAATCAATAAATGTTGTGTTAACTTATTAGCTAAATTTAATTCACCTTTTTATTGAATTACAATTAATACTTAAAATGAATTAAGTTCATGAAATGTGCAAAAGTCAAAATTAAAAAAATTAATTACAATGGAATATAATTTACGTGGAAGCCTGCATTAATACTTAAAATGAATTATAAATTGTTAATTAAAAACTTTGTTTTATGTACCACAATTGTGTTTTTATTTTTTCGCGACAATATATTCAACCAAAGTGGAATCTACCAGATTAATTGTGAGGATTGTGATGCCGTGTATATTGGAGAGACGGGTCGATCATTTTGAAGAGGTTATATGAACACAACATTTAATACAAAAACAGAATCATTGTGTGAATTTTGACCATCATTTCAATTCCAAAAACACATTTTTTTTGCATATAGCAAACAATTTTAAAAAAAATTGATAAATTAGAAAATTTAGAAAATTTTAAAGCAAAGGCAAGTGAATTGAATGTTATAAATAACCAAATTCCAGCTTATTCCCCCTTAGTATATATGTAGTACATTAAAAACTTTTCCTTTATACAATCTACCAAAAAAATATTAATACTACCTTCTATTTTTGTCCCTTTCTTACTAATGTAATCTGCTTCCTTATAATGTTTATCGTCTTTAATATATTAGGATTCATCGTTTTTGACTCTATATTTTGTATGATTGTTCCTTCTAATTACTGTTTGAATTATTATTATGATTATTATCATTCTTATTATTTTATAATTATAAATAAATGAATTTAATACAACAACACAACAACAACAACAAACCATCACGCCGTTTCTCCGCAGGGGTAGGCAGAGAGAATGGACCGCCACACCACTCTATCCTGGCACACCTCTCTAGCTTCCTCCACATTCATACATCGAGTCATACACGCATGTCGATTCTTCCGGCTTCTGACATGACCAACCTTTAATATTTGATTAATTTGGACATGCCATGTTTTTCTCGGTCTACCTCGACTCCTTACTCCATTTACATCGTTAACGTATACTTTTTTAACCATTCTTTCTTCATCCATGCGCTCCATATGTCCGAACCAACGCAACGAACCATTCATAATTTTGTTCATAATACCTTCTTTCGCTCTACATTCCTTCCTAATATCAGCATTTGAGATTCTGTCATACATCGTTCTACCACACATACGTCTTAGGGATCTCATCTCTACCGCATTTATTCTGCTCTCATCTTTCTTCTGTCAGTTCCATGCTTCGCTTCCATACATAAGATTTGGGACCAGAACTCCATTGTGAACGGCCATTTTCGCTTTCATTGATAAATTCTTGTTTCCAATAACTACTTTTAAAGCTCCATTCACTTTGTTACCCGCACCAACCCTTTTTTCAACATCACTGTCCGTTCGGCCATCCGCTGAAACATGCTACCTAAATACACAAATTCCCTCACCTGTTCCAAGTTCTCTTCATTTACACTTATATTACAAACTGTCATTTGCTCTTCCCTTTCAAAAACTAACACCTTTGACTTTCCGACATTCATCAAAACACGTTAAAACAATTAAATAGCAGACAACATAATTTTGAATAAGTGTGATCCATCAATGAACTCCGTTTTCATCATTAGCATCATCATATTCATCATCTGAAGAGTTTGATGATTCAGTGTCCCTATCAATTGAAAAAAGAAATTCCTCGTCTTCATCTAGCCAAATATTTCGTTTATTAAGTACTCGCGGCTGAATTTCCTATGGTAACAATTCTCTGGACCGAATGTACACAGATACACCTATAAAATCAATACAAAATATACAATACGTATTTTTATTATTATTCACTAATCATAAATTGGTTATTTAATCTCTACGGAACACTCATCTGTCATCTTTTTCGAATGGTATTAATGGCGCAAATATTCTCTGCTCTCCTTCACAAAAGGGGTTTAACTTTTAGAATAGTCTCTCTTATACTGATTTTTATAACTTTGGGCATTGTTAATCTAAAATTAATAAAGAAAACCAAAAATCCCGGCGACGATTAAAAAATAACCTCAAATCTTTCACATTGAGTATTGACATCTGGCATCAACAATACACCACCTACGGGCGATACCGAAACTAAAATACACGCCATTTTGATTTTTTACTAAGTCAAATTTAGTCAAACGTATGACAAATATAATTAATTTTAAATCATTTAAGTGATTTTTTCAAATGTTTTAATAATTATTCTGTTATCCGGAACGGAGACAAATCCAGCAAATATAAGATCTTCAAAATTGGTACAGCCGTTCTCGAGTTATAAATGGTGTAACTAACACGATTTTTGACTTTGTTTTATATATATAGATGGCAAAACGTACTGACTACAAATCAACTATCAACTGACAAATTGGCAATCTGTAAAAACAATGTTACAAGTTTAAAAACCAAACCTCTAAATAAACTTGTAAATTTCAGGCACACCCACTCAACGAATTTTGCCTTCAAATTTGAGTCGGATTGACCTGGCCGTAAACATATTCTTTGCGAGCCGCGAGTTTGACACTTGCGTAGAAGGTATATATAAACGACGTGAATGGAGCTATAAATAGAGGAAGGCCGAAAAAAACGTGGAACGATCTAATCGAAGAAATCTACGTGCGTGCATGACACGATGTATGAATGTAGAGGAAATGAGAGAAGAATGTCAGGACAGAAAAATGTGGCATTCTATTCCTCCAGGGAGACGGCGTGATGGTTAGTTAATTAGCTAGCGGATATTTCGGTATCATATGTATTACTTTAAAAATTTTAATAAGACTTAAAAATTGTTCTAGGCCAAAACGCCCCCTTAGATTTATTTACCGTCCCCCGGTGGGCGGTATCGTCCCCGTTGGGGACCACTCCTTCAGATGTTAAAACCTCACGAGCCGCTCGGGTTGAGGCCGCCATAAAGGAGACTGTCTGAGGTATTTAGTCAAATTATATCAGCCTTCTGGAAGTGTCATTAAATTTGGGTTATTATTCCGTAAAGGGTATTCGGGAGTAGAGGCGAACTTGGACCTAACTAACTAGGAGTTGTTGTTATAATTAATTCGGAACAGTTTGATGTTCGGTTTACTTGATTACTTATTGTATTTTCTCTCCGGCAAGGTCAGTTCTTGCTTTTTTTAAGGATTTTGATCAATAGTATTGAAATATGTATAAGTATAAAAAAAAGTTGATTTTAAATTATTTGGTTAGGTTCATGTGGTGCTCCCGTAAATTTTGACATATGTGTGAGTTTGGATGTTAAAATTATATAAGTTTTACCGTTTATTAAAATAATTTTGACAGGTGTTAAATTAATTTTTCATTTATTCCAATGACAATTTGAATAATTTGTTCAATAATATTTTAAAGTTATTGCTGGTGTTGGATTGTTTCAGTGCTTTAATACGGTTCCTTTAAAAAAACGGTGGAAACATGGAGTTATAAATAATATTACCTTTATTAAATTAAAATTGGCAAGTGAAATTATTGCCAACCCACACGTAAAAAAAATATTTTTATTTTATTATGAATCTTTTGAATTTTGATGCACTGCTTATATGTGTTATAAGATGAGCGAATTGTGTGGAAGAAGATTGGGAGAAAATGGAAGGAGCTGGGGAATGTAGAGAGATGGCCAGAGACAGAAGTCAGTAAAGGACTGTTGTGGAGTAGGCCAAGTCCCACACCGGGACGTAGCGCCGAGAAATGAATGAATGAATGAATAAATGATGAATGATGAATGCTTACAGGTGTATCACAATTTATTAATTAATTTCTATAAAACATTATGTCATCATGTCATCAGATGACATAATGTTAAACATGTCATCAGATGTTAAAAATAAATAATGATTCAACAATAAATATTTAATTTATAAAGAGAAACAAATCTCACTAGTGTGATTAGTATGTAATAGTCATCGTTATAGTAACTATTCTTCACATATAGGGGAGAGGGGGGCAAAGCAGGGTCCCGGAGCAAAGCAGGGTACCCATATTATTGGACAAATTAAGGGTCACATCTAAATTCAAATAACGCTCGGTGATTGGTCTTTAGTCGGTTCGCTGATTTTCATTTAAATTGTTATAGCTGGTAATTATAATTAATAAATCTTTTTTTTTATAAATCCATTGTTTTGTTTTATCATTAATTGTATACCCCACTCTGCCCCTCTTGCTACCCCGCTTTGCCCCACATACCGGGGCAATGTGGGGCAAATGCCACTTTTCATAAAGTTGCTCATGGAGCCAAAATTTATAATATTAAAATGAATGTTTATATGCAAAATTATGCGTCAGATACCAAATTATAAATATCAGCTTAAATAGGATATGTAGATCTTCAATACCCGATTTAAAGAGTCACCAAACGTTAAGGACCCCACTTTGCCCCCCTCTCCCCTATATTAGAACATTGTAGTTAAATTTAACTGTAAATTTTAAAATACAAACTTTTAAAACACGTTATATAATACATATGTTTAATGTATATTCACACTAAAACTCCCGAACAAAGCACTTAGCTCAAAACTCTTTAATTTTCCTACAAATTACGTCTATAATTAGCGGTCTAGTTGCAAATGAATTTCGCTCTCGAGGCCTCAGTTCTGTCCCCCGCACATAGATGGCGGTCTGTTGGCGTGTTTCCCGCGTCACTTTCCCACCAAAACACGCGCTCAATCAGGTTTCAATTAATTTTCAGAATGGAACGTTCCCTTGGCAGTCAATGATCGCCCTTCTATTGGGTTCGGTCACACACAAGATCGTTCAAGTGGATGCTTTGGGATAATATTAGAATATAAAATGATTCTGTTCACAAGGTGTGGGCCGTGAAAAGTTGGAGAACACTTTTAAATAAATAAAGATATTAATCAACTAGCATTTCCTTCTTTAAAATTTAAAATCACAATAAGGTGTAGGGAAACTTGCATTTAATAACATCAGTTTGATTAATACTTTATTATAGACGAACTTAAATAATATTCAAGAATTAATTGTATCTCAATAGAGACGAAGATGCAAATTGGAAACAGAATATGGTTGATCAAGGTGTTTACAGGACTTATGATCTGTCATTGGTTGGGTTAAGCGCACGCATTATATAATACAACATTCCCCATTCCACCATTTTTTTTCTTATGACCACCATGTCTGACAAACTTTTGGAAGTTGTATATATGTTAATCTGTATGACTACTCTTTACGTGGTAGTTTTTACAATCTACATACTATCGCCATCTATGAAGAATTATGTTTATGAAGCATTAAGCAGAATATCTTTTTAACACAATGGGTGAAATCAAGTATTCATGTACAAGTATTTGTATACGAGTACATTCAAAAAATGTTGTTAAATAATATTATTCTATTTATTGTTTCTTGAACAATGATGTAAAACTCCATATTAAATTATTAATACGAATAAAAACGTCAGTTTTGTAGCAGTTTTATTATATTTTACGGGAATGATATGTTTCGCCCTTCTAAGGCATTATCAAATATGGCATTTGATAATGTAGAAGGGCAAAACATGTCACTCCCATAAAATATAATAAAACTTCTAGAAAACTGACGTTTTTATTCGTATTAACATTATTCTAAATTCGCCTTTACTTTGTGTCGTGGATTTTTTTTTTTATAAATTGTTTGATTTTTAATAAATATAATTGCACTTGGTATTACAACACTTTTTATCAATTAACACAGACATGTTTCAGTTATAATACAATATAACCTTTAAAAAATGGTATACATTGATAAAGGTTATATTATAACTGAAACATGTTTGTGTTAAGGGAAATTAAGTGCTGTAATACCAAGTGTAATTATATTATTACTAAAACTTAAATAACATTTACTGCTCCAACCTTTCTTTCAATATCTCTCTTGACTCACCCATCCTATGTAAACATACTACCTAAATATACAAACTCATCTACTGCTAATGTTGCAGACTGCCGGCAAGGTTTTTTTTTTCGAAAATCATTATCCTTAGACTTATTCATATTCATCATAAGATCATTTCGCATGCATACCTTATACAGACTAGGCACCAGGATTTGTAGTTCATGCTTGTTGTTTGCAAGTAGAATAGCGTCATACGCATACAATAAAGCTTACTGACACTCCGCTCATATTGGCACCTACATCCAACCTTTTCAGCTTTAAAATGTGGATTAAATTATGTTAATAATTAAAAATTATAAAAAAATATAGCCATATAATCCAAATTCTTTTTTCATGAGTGTCACATTTTGTAATTAAAAAAATGAAAGCGGTTATAGAAATAACGTAAGAGAACTAGGTTGATGGATTCTATTTTTTCTTGTTCTATCGAATCTTCGTGTTGCGTAGGTTTTCATAGATATTTCTCCGTCCGATTATATTACACGCCTAATATCTACAACTACCAAAGTGAAACTGAATGATGGTTAGTTTGTTCAATTATTCACTATAAAAAACAAACAAAGTGAAATCTTTATGTCGACCAATAAAAAAGTTAAGTGATTCCTTTGAATGTATTTTCGTTTGTATTTTTGGATCAACATTTTCCCGTTTTGTTTATTTATTTAGTAACTTAATGCGTATTCCTGGCGCTCGTACCTTTCCCGAGCAATAAAATATGCATAGAGGGCTTGCGTATCGAATCGAAATCGTAACGAAAATATCAATCTCCCGCAAGACGCCGTCCGGGGCATTGTTCTACAAAGATGACGAAACAAAGGATAGATGAAAAATGTAAATTCCCCCGCGAGAACGGAAGCGGAAACCACGTGACCATCCCCCTTCCGCTACATTTGTTCCCGCCAAAACGGATGTATCATCTTCCCCTGACTTATTGCGGGCTTTTTGAAATATTACCCAATATTGGAGAAATTTTCATATTCGGTATCGGGAATGCGAGAACACATAAAACGGTAAAAATCAATGGTCTTTGTAGGATGGAAGATGTGCCTGTATGGAAATGAGATCAGCTCCTTCAGCAGCGTTCATATGTGATTAAAAGTGATTTGAACTTTTGTTTCTTTTAAATTAAATCTACTGAAACGATTCTAAACCAGACGTTTTTAATAAACATTCATATTTTTTTAACAGAAAATTTAATTAAAATAGGTAGTTAGTAAAAATATATAAATGTCTCACATTTAAAACCAAAACATGAATTTACAAATCATACTTAAGAAACCACCTCCTTCGACTGATATTAATGGGTAAAGTAGAGAGACGTCGGGGAGTTAATATTTACGCATTGATTAAAAAAATAATATTAATAATAATCAAAATTTATCGGGTACATTCGAGATATTTTGTGAATCGGAAACGAAATTCGTAGCGCTGAGCGCGCGACACTATATTCTCATCTCACTCTTGCATACTTCACTGCGGAAGCGTGAGGAGCTCAATGTTCTCACTGCACGGCAGTCGGCGGCAGTAGCTCTCGGGCTTGCAACCAGAGTGGACCTATGCCCGTGAGCGTTGCCAGATGGTTTTTTATGTGTTCAGCAAATAAATCTCAATTTTTATAATTGTTTACTTCAATTATAATTAATTAAGGTTATTAGCTATGAATGTTCTTATTTTTTCGATTTAAAATCGCTAATTTTTGATTGGGTATTGACTACCTGATTACTGGGTACTGGCTCGGGAGGTACGGAGGAAGATGTAGCCAGCAGACTTCGACATACCCCTGTATGGCGCTCCGGTATCATTTCGAGAAAAGTGCAAGCTCCAAGTATTCAGCAGTAGCGTTAAAAGCGTACTGCTGTACGTTTGTGAGACTTGGAAGTCTACCGCGGACGTTATTGATAAACTCCAGGTGTTTATAAATACGTGCCTTCGCTCAATATTCAAAATCTATTGGCCCCAAACAGTGTCAAATGCCGTTCTGGACCATGGTAGGCGAAAAGCTAATTAGAGAACAAGTCGCTCTCTGAGACGGAACCTAGCCTGGGGGGAGAAAGAGAAAGCGAGGCAAACCTAAAGCCACCTGGAGAAGAACCCTGCAGGACGAGGTTAAGGCGGCAGGCCTCACTTGGGATGATGTTAGGCATCAGGCATGCGATAGAGTCGGGTAGAGAAGGTTCCTTGAGGCCCTATGCACCACGGAGGTGACAGGATAAAAAAGAAGAAGAAGACTGACTACCCAACACAGGAACGCGCTTTTTTATTTTAGTAAGGAAAAGGTTAAACGTATTTTTAACGCCACTTGTAGCGTTAAATATATTTCAGTTGCATTTATAGAGACTGATGGTATTTACTGTATTGAACGTATTCTTTTGAGTTCTATCATAATTCAACGTTTTTTTTTTATTGCTTTTCATTTTAGGCGCTGACACACCGTATAAAGCGCATGGATAGATCGACAGTAGAACAAAGAATCATCAATCATCCAACGGTTACGTTCCCCGGCACCGTTCACAGTTTCGCCCCGTGTGAACCCGTCACAAAAGCGCAAATACCGAAAACTGTTTTTAATCAAACTATACACAGCTGTAACATTTTTGTTTATGTACAAAACAAATTTATTCACATTTTTTCAGTGTAGCCTGTTATTTTATTTTCAATTTACGAATTTATTAATCTCAAAATGATTCAAAGAGAGTAACTTTATAGTCAAGAAAACGATATTATCGCATAGTTAATATCATTCCCTTTGTGGACGAAGGTATTCAATAACCCAATCCAAAGTATAAAACAGCTGTTGTTTTTTAAAAAAAAAGCAATGGTCAAATATACTAACGTAATAAAACTAATCTTTGAAGTTGTAATACGCTGTGTTATTTTGTATTTATTAGATAATCCATTGTTTTGGCGGAAACACTTTGATATTTTAACATTATTCACTTTTAAATTAAAAACACTGTTTTAATATCAAAAATTGAGTTTATTAACTAAACCAACTAACTTACCATCACGCCGTCTCCCCGGAGGGGTAGGCAGAAAGAATGGAACGCCACACTGTTCTGTCCTGACATACGTCTCTCGCTTCCTCTACATTCATACATCTTGTCATGCACGCACGTCGATTTTTCCGACTCCTCACGTGACCGACATTCAATATTTGATTGATTTGATCGTGCCACGTTTTCCTCGGCCTTCCTCTATTTCTAGCTCCGTTCACGCCGTTTACATATACCTTCTTTACCATTCTGTCTTCACTCATTCTTTCCATGTGTCCAAACCATCTTAATGACCCTTTCCTTATTTTGTTCATAACACTTTCATTCGCACCACATTCACTTCTTATACTTGCATTTGTCACTCTATCATATACAGATTTGCCACACATTCGTCTTAGAGATCTCATTTCTACTGCATTTATTCTACTTTCATCCTTCTTTTGCCAGTTCCATGCTTCACTTCCATACATAAGGGTCGGCACAAGAACACCATTGTGCACTGCCATCTTAGCTTTTTTGGATAGGCTTTTGTTTGCGATGACAACTTTAAGTGCACCATTTATTCTATTGCCTGCCCCAACCCTTCTTTCAATATCCTTCTCCACCCTCCCATCCTTTGTAAACATACTTCCTAAATAAACAAATTCATCCACTTGTTCCAGATTTTCACCGTTTACACTAATGTTGCAGACTGTCATGCTTCCTTCTTTTTCGAAAATCATTACCTTAGACTTATTCACATTCATCATCAAATCGTATCGCTTGCATACCTCATACATACTAGACACCAGGGCTTGCAGTTCATGCTCGTTGTCTGCAAGTAGCACAGCGTCGTCCGCATACAACAAACAGCTTACTGACACACCTTCCATTTTTGCACCTGCTTCCAACCCTTTCAGCTCTTTCATACACTTGTCCATATATAGATTAAACAACCATGGAGACATTACACACCCCTGTTTGACACCTTTATTGATATCAAACCAGGCTGTAAGATCCCCATTTACTCTGACACTAGCAGTGCTTTCTGTGTACAGCGATGTAATTGCCGTGATCAGTTTTATTGGTCAAGATCAACAGATCAACTGTGGAAATATTGAGTTTATTTATTCATAAAATTGTCGTGACAGCTGTTTCGGTAACCGATGTTACGATCGTCAGGTGTTACAATAAACTAAAGATAAATACAGAAAGATTTCATTAATCTTTCTTTGATCTTTAAGTTTTTGTAGATTTTCGCCTTTTCGAAAATACTGGTATTGATTAGATAATTTAACAGTGAATAATAATTTAGTATTTATTTGGACAGCCATCAAAAGTGAATTTGAAAGAATGGAAAAACTGGTAATCGTCATATTATGTATATATTGTAGCTCACATTGGTTGGACTGAGATCTTTTAAATATTAATTTGAAAAATTTCAGTCCAACCCAGGCAAGATAGATTCTACCCTGTAGTCTGGTCCATCATTTACAACAAATAAATATTTAGTCGCAAAGTTACGTATATTAAAATTTACATTTTGTTTAAATGTCATGATAAATAGATTATCAAAAATATAAAAAAACAACAACAACAACAACAACAACAACAACAAATTTATTGAATAAAATTAATATAAATTTATTGAAATCTAATATTATGTAGTAGTGAAAACCATAAGTTCTCAAAAAAACATTTTTGCCATAGATTTTATTTTGTCACTGTAATTTTACTGAAAGATACAGTATATTACAATATTTATGAATCCAACAGCTGTATTTTCTTAATATAGATTTATTGTTAACATATCAAAAAAAAAATCTTAATTTTTATTTTTTCAAAAATACCCTAGTTTCTCAAAGTGGGCGATAACGCCCCCTTGTGGGCGTTTAAGACTTTCAGGGGGGCAGTAAAAGACCAAGAAAAAATCAGGGATCCTTTTTTAATTTTACTTATGATGCAATTATCTGCCTTACATTTCTTCGTTCGGTATTCTACCATATGTCGTTTTCAGATACATGAAAGATTTAATATAATAATATTTTAAAATTCAACTATGTATTTCTAAATATTTGGAATAACCTTAAGGGAGGTGGGAGTTAAAAGTTTATTTTTCTTGTAAAGGGGGCGGTGGCCCAGAAATGATTGGAAACCTATGATTATAGACAGACATGTTAAAAATGTAGATTTTCTATATCGTCGAAATAGCGATAAAATCTACAATCTCAATTAAATATTTTGGGAAAAGATAGTTCTGAAAATATTGCTCTCTGGGGCATCAGTATTAAACAGGTCAAAGAGTTTATATAGCTGTTCAGCAGAGTAACTCAAGATGAGCGCTCAAAGGCTGAAATTGTAAGCAGCGAAAATATTTGAATCGACTGACAATAAAATGAGTGTACTGTTGTATGGTTGTCAAAAGCTTGGATCATTGGCTAAAGTGAGTGTAAACCTCGGAGGACCAGAGAAACGAGCCAAATCCCTAAAACGATTGCCAAGCAACAAGAAAACTGGATTAGCCCTAATATCAGGCATCTGGGGTTGCTTATTATTATCGTGGAATGAATGGTTGAGGGCAGAAACTCCAAAGACCGCCCAAGAGACGCCAATACGGACCAGATAATATGAGCTTTGTGCTGTGATAGCTCCACAAAGATGAAGAGACTAGTTGGAGACAGGACAGAGTGGAGGGAACGAGTGAGGCTTGTTGCAGATCAATCCTCAAGATTGTAGCCTTGACGAAGAACGATCCAAAATAATTTTTACATATATTATTACATAAGTACGAATTCTATATCGGATTATACTTTTACTAACTAAATAACCATCACGCCGTCTCCCCGAAGGGGTAGGCAGAAAGAATGGTCTGCCACACTTTTCTTTCCTGACATATTTCTCTTGTTTCTTCAACATTCATACATCGTGTCATGCACGCGCGTCGATTTTTCTGACTCCGCACATGGCCGACATTCAATATTTGATTTATTTGATCGTTCCACGTTTTCCTCGGTCTTTCTCTATTTCTGGTTCCATTTACATCGTAAAACATTACTTTTACTAAATAAATAAAAATGCCAATCAATTTTAAATCTAACAAACTAAACTAAGAATAATCAACAGTAACTTAAAATGCTTCATAAATATGAATTATCTATAATTGATAAAAAAATAACAAATAATGCACCGGAAGGAAAATACCTGATGATTTTCTTGAGCAGAATTTTCCCGAGCTGAAGCTCGCCGAGAGCGAAATGTGGCGAAGCATGTTGTTTTTCTACTCGAGAGGAGTAAAAGCGCTCGCTCGAAAGTTTCACGGGGAATCCGTTTCTCGGCGGGATGAAGTAATTGAGGGAAGAATTGTTGCAATCAATTCTTGTTAGAAGCAACTTACGTACAGACTTCCTACACGGGAAGCGGAGAGGTGTGGGGAGTTATGATTGTGGAAATGTTAACTTTATTTATCTGACCCAAACCGTTCATGCATTTTTTTTTAAGTTTAAAAAACTAACCATCACGCCATTTCCCCGGAGTGGTAGGCAGAGAGGATAGATCGCCACAATGGCCTGTCTTGGCATACCTCTCGGGCTTCCTCTACATTCATACATCGTACCATGCACGCACGTCGATTATTCCGACTTCGAATGTGGCCGCCTTTTAATAATTGATTAATTTGGTCATGCCATGTTTTCCTCGGTCGTCTTTGGCTTCTTTTCCCACTCACGCTACTTGTGTACAACTTTTTAACCATTTTACTCTCATCCAATCGTTCCATATGTCCAAACCATCTCAGGGATCCTTTTTTAATTTTATTCATGATTCAAGTCATCTGCCGTACATTTCTTTCTTATTTCACCGTTCAGTATTCTATCATACAACGTTTTCCCGCACATTATTATTAGTAAGCCATCTTTGTTTCTGTGGATATATAATATTATATAAGTTTAATATATGATTTTCATTATAACCTCTTCTTATATTACTTTATATATACGCCATACTTTGCGTTGTTATAATAGTTTATTTCTATATTTCATTTTTATACACTTTGTATATGTAACACTTTTATTAAAAAATAAAATAATGATCATGTAAACAACTACAATTTTATAATATTTTTATAAATATATATCTTTACTGAAAAATGACTGTTTGTCCGAAACATGTCATAATTATATTTTTTTCATAAAAGTATTGTATACACAAAGTATAAAAAAGAAAAATAGTAATAAATGAATTAAAACCTTGAAAAATTCTTTCAATTAATTTTAAATATTTATTTCAGTGGTTTTTGAAGACTGATACCAATGAAAACGTCAGTTTTCTTGAAGAAAAAATATGTTATATCGGAATATCTATGATTCACAATACTTTGGCATTATCATGTGCAATTGATTGCACTTAATAATTCCCTTGTAAGTAATAACATGTTAAACTTACTAAATATAAAAAAACACCTAGAAAACGAACAGTTTCGTCAAATGTTTGTTTGAGTTTTTTTTATGTTAACCTATTTCCATCCACTCCCAAACAATGGCCTCCTCTCTCTATCTCTTGCAGACTCTATCCAGATTATGCCGACAAGTCGCTTCAGGTCTTCCTTCAACTGTAGTTGCGGTCACCCTGCACTCTTCTTTGCGGTCCATGGTCTCCAAGTCAGCAGTCTTTTTGTCCATTTTTCACCCGAACTTCTGACTATTGAAAAGCCCATTGCCATTTTAGAGTTGCTACGTGGCAGATGATGTAAGTGTCCTTTGTTTTCTTTCTCACCGTATCGTTTCTGACTATATCACTAAGACTTATTCCAAACATGTATCTTTTCGTGTCTGTTTGGGTCACTCCCAGCTTAAGTCATCTCACACTCGAGCACAATAGTAAGCTAACTCTTCCTCGAGTTTAAAAAACTTTTTATTAAAAAAATTGATTTTTTTAAATATTTATTTATTGATCACTGACCTAACACACGATATTATGTACAACAAATGAGGAAATCTGTGTCTAGAAAATCATTTATTTTACTATCAAATTAACTCGTGCTGTTTTTAGATAAAAAAAATTCTTCTTGTTACTCTGGTATCGAAGATTGGACAACATTTTGATTATGTTTACTTTGAATGCAGTTGCTGTATACAAAAATATTTGATTAATTTGGTCATGCCATGTTTTCCTCGGTCTGCCTCGACTTCGTGCTCCATTTACATCATTAACGTATACTTTCTTAACCATTCTTTCTCCATCCATGCGCTCCATATGTCCGAACCAGCGCAGCGCAGCGATTCTTTTATAATTTTGTTCATAATACCTTCTTCCGCTCTACATTCCTTTCTTATACTCGTATCAGCATTTGAGATTCTGTCGTATATCGTTCTACATACGTCTATGGAACCTCATCTCAACCGCATTTATTCTTCTTTCATCCTTCTTCTGCCAGTTCCATGCTTCGCTTCCATCGAGGGTTGGGACCAGAACTCCACTGTAAACGGCCGTTTTCGCTTTCATTGATCAAACTTGTATTATTAATGTATATTGTGTATACTTTTTATTAATCTATTATGTATTAATTATTATACTCGCTCTTTTTATTAATCTATTATGTATTACTTATTATTGTGTATCTCTAACTTGTATCTTTAGTGTACTGGAAAAAAAAATACTGAAATGAAATGAATGAAAGAAATACATGAAATGAATAAATGAAATGAAATACATGTTTTCCTTCGGAGTATTTCAACATATTTATCATTTTTTTAAACTTTTAACATCGTTTTTATCTTCACATACTACTATTTTGAGATACAAATCAAAACATTATTTTAGAAGTAATATTTTTAGACTTATCCATGCGCAAGGAAAGCATTTCAAACAGGAAGTATTTTAATAGTCGACATTCTTGAACAGAACTATAAAATTAATTGTAATCTATTCAATTACAAAACTATTTCAGAGCTAGCTAGAGAGGGTTGAATAGCGTGGTTGATGATTACAACCATAATTAGGTTGTTTAATATGTTGAGTAAACCACCCTCGGGGGGAGGCAATGCACCATTCCAAAACGTATTCTTCACCCCCTTTCCTTAAACTGGAGTGGCATCTGAGAAATGCGAAAGTATCATCGATAGCAGATGTCTTGTTTGAATAAAAGCAATTTTGTGTTTGGCTCAGAGATAAAAGGGTTGATTTATTAACGTACCACCCCAAAGTGGGGAAATTTGTTAGGGTGGTGATGCTTAAATACGATCAAGAGAACTGAAACAACCCCTTCTAGAGTAAAATTCGAAATTGGAATGACTTACTTCAGGTTGGTTGTAAGATTGTCGCTGTAATCTTAATCTTAGGAAACTGTAACAAACTTTTTTTAACCAAAGTTAATCGATTAAATTCAGGTTTGTCGTGTAATTGCTTAGGCGATAATTATTGCGAACATTATATTTTTTTATCATACTATATTTGTAAACTTTTAGTAATTATAATCTGAAGGAGCGTAATTTTAAATTAATGGTTGCAACAATTATTTGGCGTTTTAAACTAACTAACTAACTAACTAACCATCACGCCGTCTCCCCGAAGGGGTAGGCAGAAAGATATTTTTTATATAAACTTTTTTTATATTCCATTATTATTATTATTATTATTATTATTATTATTATTATTATTATTATTATTATTATTATTTACTCTTTAAAATATAACTTTACTTTTTATTTATTGTTTCTTGAACAATGATGTAAAACTTCATAATAAAAAGTAATATTTCTTATGGAACTGGCAAAAGAAGAATGAAAGTAGAATAAACGCAGTAGAAATGAGATCTCTTAGACAAATGTGTAGATACTCTGTGTATGATAGAGTGTCGAATGAAAATATAATAAGTGAATGCGGTGCGAATGATGGTGTTATGAACAAAATAATGAAAGGATCATCAAGATGGTTTGGACATATGGAAAGAATGAATGAAGAAAGAATGGTAAAAAAATTATATGTGAATGATGTAAATGTAATTTGTTTTTACAGTACTTTATTTTGTTACAACCAGACGGTTTTGCCCCCGACAGAGCTTCGTCGGGGTTACAAAAGACACTGAGTGGAGCGAAACCGGTTGGTTGTTAAAAAAAAATGATGTAAAAATAAATTAAAAGTTTTTTTTTTAACAGTTGATACATTTAAAATGTTTTAGTATTATATTGAATAACGCCACACCATAAATTAAGTGTTTCATACGAAAGTATATTCGTAAATATACAGTAGTTAATAACTTATTATGGGATAAAAATTATTCAATATTTTTATAGGAATCATTTACTTTTCAATTAAATAATGAAAATAATAAAAAAGTTGATACACAATATATTTACTATTATATTATATATTTAGTGTGCATCTACAACATACGTCTTCTGGTGAGATGGCAGCAAGCTGCTGAAACCGGTCGACGTTAAACACAATTAGAACCACACTATCTATATAAAAAAAAAGATATTTCATATAATTTATTTTATTATTTTCATTATTTAAAAAGAACTTCTACCAAGAAATTAAAATTAAAAATATTAATTATTCTCTATTAAAGTAATATTTTAATTGTAATCAATTATTTTACAAGTCAAAATATACTAAAAAATACAATTAGTAAATTTTTTTCTTTTGTTATTCGTCACTATATTAAAAATACCTTTTTTAAATAGGCCAGTCGTAAAAATGTGTTTATTTGATGCCAATGGATAAATGATGATAATCAAGATAATCTCTTTCTTCCAATAATGAAGACAATAATCTCAATACGCTGCTAAACGCGGTCTCCGTGGAGATCGGCGTCTTTCATATTACTAAAGGAACGTTCAGAAGGCAAATGCTCTTGATTTTGAAGAGTATCTTGTCTTCCAAATGTCGAACCATCTCTCATTCGTTTCTGGTAGTATACTATATGCAATATATGATTTTACCTTTTCTCAATAGATGCCTTAAACCTTAATTTTGTAATGTCTATTGATGAAATAAACTGATTTGATTTGTTTCTCTTTTTCTTTTTTTATACACTTTGTTTATACAACTTTTACATTAAAAAAATAAATTTTCATAGACATGTTTCGGACAACCTGTCCTTCTTCAGTGATACATATTTAAAATATTATAAAATTGTGTAGATGATCTGGCAGATGTTATAAATAATAATTAAATAAAACGATGTTTTTTAACTACTTCCACTTTTGTCTTAATTTCGACAGCGACTATCTCATATGTGAGCCTGGCGAAACCGGTCGCTGTCAAAATAAAGACAAAAGTGGAAATAGTAAAAAACATCGTTTTATTTCATTATTATTTAAAATGAACTTCCATCAAGAGATTTCAGTAAAATTATTTGATTATCTTAAAGATTTTATAAAGATTTGAAAATATCAAAATACATAAAATTATGAAGATTGAGTTTTTATTATATTATTATATTTTAATCTGACATGCTCATCTTAGCCCCATTCTATTTTTTCTGTGAGCCCTTCACTTCCGCGTTCAGCACATTGATAGGCGCGTCTTGATTTGAATGACGAATATAACATTTGATACAGCGATATACTCCAACAATACAACAATGGTGCAGAATCTCATTTAATACCGGAATTCTAGCCTAATTGAAATAGTTGTACTGATATCTCCCTGAGGGTATGACAGGTTTTGACAATGAAAGCACTTCGCTTTGGAATCTTGAAGATTGAGATACATTCCTTAAATCTTCATACCGTAATTATACAACTTTGTGGGTTCAATACGCGCGATAATACACTAGTGGGATACATATTTTAGTACGATTATACATAATAGATTGACAGCTTTTCTGTCTACTCTTACAATGTCTAGGCAGGTAATTATTGATACTTGAACGCGAGGAAGTTCAAGTAAGAAATTATAACTGACTAACTAACTTACCATCACGCAGTTTCTTTCTGCTTACTCCGAAGGGGTAAGCAGAAAGAAACTACCACATTTTTCGTTTCTGACATGCATGTATGTCGAATTCTCCGACTCCTCACGTGGCCGACATTCAATGTTTGATTTATTTGATCATGCCACGTTTTTCTCGGCCTCATTTTTATTTCTTATTCCATTTACATCGTTAACATATAATTGTATTTAGTTATAGTTTTTTACCATTCATTTTTCATTCATTATTTTGATGTGTTCAAACTGTCGGTAATTATTCAGAAAAAAAATCACCTGAGTAAATTTTCTATTACATAAAAATGTTTCAGGGCCTAAGAACTTCTTTTTCTTCTTCTTCCTCAGCCCATTCCCGCCCACTCCTGGACAAAGACCTCCTCCATTCGCTTCCATGTCACTCTGTCCTGTACATACTGCATCCAGGTTATTCCAACGTGTCTGTTCGGACCATCCTTCCACCGTAGTTGCGGTCGCCTTACACTTCTCTTTGCCGTCCACGGTCTCCAAGTCAGCAGTCTTCTTATCCACTTTTCATCTGAGCTTCTGGTTACGTGACCTGCCCATTGCCATTTTTGAGTCGCCACCCGGTGGATGATGTCAGTGACCTTTGTTTGTTCTCTCACCGTATCGTTTCGTTTCTGAAAAATGTTTCAGGGCCTAAGAACTTAACAACAAATATAATATTTGAAAAAACAAATCACCATCAAGTCAGAGAGAACGAACTGTCACACACTATTCGATCCTGGCACACCTCTTTAGCTTCCTCCACATTCATACCCCGAGTCATACAAGCATGTGGATTGTTCCGACTTCTTACATGACCGAAAAAATAGATTAATTTGATCATGCCAAGTTTTCCTCGGTATCCGTACTCCATTCTAAATCAGTCTTTCTTTATTCATGCGTTCCGTGTGTCCAAACCAGCGCATTGATCCTTTCCTAAATCTGTTCATAATATAATACTTTCTTACGCTCAACTTTCAATCCTTATATCAGCGTTTGGAAATTCTGTCGTACTTCGTTTTAGCACACATACATCTAAGGGAAGTTTTATTATAGTTTGGTTCTGCTAAGGGAGATTGGTTCTGCGTGACGAATGCAGAACAATTGATGTCAGCGTTGCCTCAGATAACCTTCAGGACACAGGGATTCTCATTATAGCACCGAATTCACAATCACAAATTAACGTGTTTTACAAATATATTTTAGTTGCTTAAATTATATAAGTTTTTTCGTTTTTATAAAGAATTTTGACAGGTGTTAAATTAAATTTTTCATTTGTTCCAATGACAATTAGAAAAATTTCTTCAATAATATTTTAAAGTTCTTGCTGATGTTGGATTATTTTATGTGCCTATTACATTTGACACATTCACCATGGAGTGTTATGTGTTATACAAGTAATAATACATTAAGGTTACATATTTATATACAAACAATTAGTAAAATTAAAAATAACATCACTGACTAACATAATTGAAAAGTTTAAATTAACATATATTTATTATATTCATAATAATTATGTGAATAAAGGTACTTTTATATCATCGTATTATATATTATTTGTTTAAGATTTAGTTTGTGAACGTTGGACGATCAAAGTGTGCGCGGGAGATGCCTTTTGGTGAGGTTCACAACCCATCACACCGCGTCTCTCGCGGGGGCGAAAAGCGAGGGATGGAAAGCCGCATCGGTTAAAGTGTGGCAGTCCATTCATTCTGTCTACCCCTTCGGGGAAACAGCGTGATGGTTACTAAGTTAGTCAGTTACAAATATGTTTAAGAAACAATAAACGATTGGGTTATTATTATTATTATTATTATTATTTTGTTGAATTGCTCTTTACATGACAGAATGAGCCAAATCGATATAAAGGGTATTATAGCTATCAAAGTGATTCTCGTGACATGTGATAGGTAGCTAATCTATCGTCATTTTATTGTCACGTGAATTCTACACCAGATCAAAGACAGTGTGACAATCACACTGTCCTCGCCGAGAATCGAACCTGGAACCTTCGTGGTGGCAGTATTTATTTTGTTACATTGGCGTATGATAATGTTTCAAACTAATTATAATCTTATGGAATGCAAACAATTTGAATGTTAACAAATGAATGTGCCATCGTCGACACCTGCGGCGGAGTTGGTCGTAACTCGAGGGGGAGGAATATAAACAATTTATCCGAATGCGCAGCATCCCTAAACATTATTACCCTGCGAGATTCCTCGCTGAATAACATATTACCCCGACTCCATTGTAACCAAACTTTACACCACGTCACTCTGCGGTGTAACCTGAATTGTTGCCGGCCCCAGATACTAACGGACAAAATTATATTATTAGACCTTACCCAATGAGGAAACTGTCACATTACAGTCGATAATACCACACCCTTATTGTTTTTTTTAACAATTGTGTACTAACCACCATCTAGATGTATGAATCCTGAGGAATTGAGAGAATTGAGTATGTCAGGAAAGAACATTATGGCAGTCCAACCGGATTTTTTAAATTAATTTAAAAAAAAAAAATTGTATGTAAATGGTATAAATGATTGCACATAATTTACATTTCAAAAAATATATAGATATGTTTAAATAACAACGACAAACCATTACGCCGTTTCTCCGCAGGGGTAGGCCTAGAGAATGGACCACCACACTACTCTATCCTGATATACCTCTCTAGCTTCCTCCACATTTATACAGCGAGTTATACACGTATGTCGATTCTTCCAGCTTCTAACATGACCAACCTTTAAAATTTGATTAATTTGGTCATGCCATATTTTACTCGGTTTACCTCGATTCCGTACTCCATTTACATCGTTAACGTATACTTTTTTTTAACCATTCTTTCTTTACCCATGCGCTCCATATGTCCGAACCAACGCAGCGATCCTTTCATAATTTTGTTCATAATACCTTATTTCGCTCTACATTCTTATTCTCGTATCAGCATTTGAGATTCTGTCGTACATCTTTCTACCACACATACGTCTTAGGGACCTCATTTCTATCGCATTTATTCTGCTCTCATCTTTCTTCTGCCAGTTCCATGCTTCGCTTCAATACATAAAGGTTTATGTTTAAACATTTTATTTATTAATTTGCGTTTATCTTACTCTTCTTTTGATGAAAATGTCTTTTGTTAAGGAGAGGAATATTTGGAATGTCACTTAAATGTCACTAAAATTTATTGTATATCACCATAGAGACATAGTTCACTACATTTTCATGTTTTTGATAGAAAATTTATATCTATTGTATGAGACCTGGTTTCTGAGTTCTTCTGGGAGAGCATAAAATCATTTTCGTCTATTAAATTGATAATGATGCTGGGCTGTGGTTGTTTTTTTGTTGACATAATGCATCCCTTGCTCCTTGGTCGCTGACAAGGTAAAGTAATCATTTTCTGTTTTTAGTTAAAAAATCTCACCTCTTCTTCCTTGCCAGTGTGGATGGTTTTATCGAGTTTGTATTGTTTCCAGGGGCATTGTAGATTATGTTTTAATAAACTTACTAACTAACCATTACGCCATTTCTCCGAAGGGCTAGGTAGAGAGGATGGACCGTCATACTGCTCTGTCCTGACATACATCTTTAGCTTTCTCTACATTCATGCATAGTAGATATTTTCGACTTCGAATGTGGCCGCCTTTTAGTATTTGATTAATTTGGTCATGCTATGCTTTCATTGATCTTTCATGGCTTCTCTTTCCACTTATACTACATGTATACAACATTGTTACCATTATTCTCTCGTCCATTTGTTTCACGTGTCCAAACCGTCTATCTTCATGGCAGAGTGGTAAGAGCCCTGGCTTCCATACCGAAGGTCCCGGGTTCGATTCCCGGCGATGTAAGTGTAATTGTCACACTGTCTTTGGTCTGGTGTAGAATTCACGTGATAATAAAATGGCTATAGATTGGCTACCTATCACATGTCATTAGAATCAATATAATAGCTAAAATAATCTGCATTACATTTCTTGATTATTTCATCCTTCCTTATGTATGGGAAAACTATATACGCTTTTAGTATACGTGTGAATGCTTTTTTCTAGCCCTAAATATAGTAAATTATGGTTTAATGTAATAAAATAATAAAATATATTTGTAGTTAAATAATAAAAGGTAATGTTATTTTTATTGTATTTTATTGTGATTGTTGAGGTACGCCACTGATGACACTTGACAAATAGGCCTTATATTCATACAGCCCCGAAGTGTCTAACTATTGGAGGATATTATGGCAGAGATTACAGACACAATATTGTCAGTAGGGCCGATTCCACCGATACTATGTGTCTGTTTGCATTCCACTCTAACAATGTTAACTGATGAGCCAAAAGTCTTTCTATGATCGTGACTTGGTAATATTATTAACAAAGACTTGGGTATTTTTCGACAACCAGTTGAGGTTCTTTTTATAAATATTAAAATATACTTCTTCTTCTTCGGCGCTACAACCCTTGGTGGGTCTTAGCCTACTCCAAAAACGTCTTCATCCCATCCTGTCTCTGGCAGCCACCTCCCAGTCTTGCTGCTTCAGTACCCGACAGTCTCCCACAGCACCACTTAACCATCGAAGTCTCGGCTGCCGACGCTTCTTCGCCCTACTGGATTGTCAAACAGTATTCTTTTGGGTGTCTTCAGATCTCCCATAGAATGCAGGTGCCATAGCCAGCGCAATCTGTTAATTTTTATAAACTTGACCAATCTAACGTTCTGGTATAGATCGTAGAGCTCTGTGTTGTAACTTTTCTGAACATTATTAATGAGAATCTTCTTTTCGAAGCAATCAACTTTACTTCATCACGTTAAGTGAGTGTTCAAGTGTCCGAAGCATATGTTAGAACTAGTCTAATCAGCGTTTTATATAACGTGATCATTATTTTTCTAGATAGGAAACGCGACTTTAAGAATGTATGTATTACAACCGCTGTTCTTCTTCCTCTTAGTTCAGGTCGAATGACCTGTTTGTGACGGTGGGCTGTCCTGGGATGATGATATCCAGCCATCTCTCCATCTCTTTGGCGGCCTTCCTGGTAATCTCTTGCTGCTTGGGTTTTAATCTTTAACAATTTTTGCAATTCTTGTATTCTCCATGCGGTCCATGTGGTCTCTTCAAAAGCGCCTTCTGCTTTTTCCCCATCTCACTATGTCCTCAACACCACAGACAGACCTTATCGTTTCATTTCTAAACCGATCTCTGAGGGTTGTGCCTGCGATGGAGGTAGGGTTCGCATTTATTCTTCTCTAAGAAGGTTCTTAGTTCTTTTGGTATCGGTTCTGGCCTCTATTCCATACGTCATGATGGGGCGAACGCATGCCTTGTATATCTTGACTTTATTTTCGGCTAACATGTATTTGTTCCTCAATATGGTGTCGCGCAAGCAGCCAGCCACGGCTGTAGCTTTATTGGTTTGTGCTCGCACCTCGTCATATAGGTCACTGTAGGTCATGACTTGCTCAATAGGTATGTTATCGATGATCAGTTTACAACCGCTGTTTGTTACCCTAAATAAATAAAATAAATAAATTTAATTTTACACTTTTATTGTATATTTTTGGGAGGTTTTATTTTACAATTTATGTATTAAAAAATATTTTTGCCTCGTAACGCATCTGTAACATGCCTCTCAGTTTAATATCATCGAAGACAAGTCGAACTCGGTACTGTTCTCCGATGTGTTATTTTTCACTCCTTATTCGGCTTGTATTGCGATATAAGCCACGTGCTGCTGACATTCATAACTCTCTATTCCGTGTCCTGTTATACGCGGCCCTCCCGTTCCCCTTGTTCCCTCGGTTCCCGGTTCCATCCCGGACCCTAGGTCTTCCCTGGGAGATTGCAGGTGACTCTAAGCGTATTGGGACATCTCTGCGATCGTTTTCGAATCTTTAAACGGTGATTTATGGGGCCGAAGTAGAGGGAAGAAAGAGGATTCATATTACGGAGTTCTTTGCAGATGTTACAGTCGAATGTTTCAATGGACATAGACGTAGTTAATACGAATGAAAACGTCTGTGTTCAAGATGTTTTATTAAAGTTTACGGTAATGACATGTTTTGTCTTTCTGATGCATTATCAAATGTAGAAAACAAATGTTTTCATTCATATTATTTCATTTATACGGAGTTTTACGTCATTATTCAAGAAACAATAAAAAAGAGTAGTATTTCGTAGAAACTGTTTGCATTGTTCTATAATACTCAAATGCAAAGTAATTAATTTCACATACATCCCCAAAAAGCAAAAAACTATTATAGATAAATTAGAAGTTTTACAAATCAACAAGCTCAAATACAACACCCCTGACCAAGTAGTCCTTAATGACCAATTACTGTTTGCTTACTTCATTTTGTTATACCCAATATTAACATTACTAAATATTCCTGGAATCGATTACAGCAGAAAAATTGTTTTGTTCGACTCCAGACCTTTGCAGCTATAATAGATAGAGAAAACCGAATAAGAAGATGCCTACCTAATGGACCAAGAACAATAATATATTAATTTATATTTAAATTCTGTAATGATAAAAATAAAAGTACCAATTTTTCAAACGTTGTATATAAATATGTCAGCTATAATAAAATTTAGAATCCATTATTTTGAATACAAATCTTCTTAAACTGTAATATCAATATTTAAATTTAGTAAATTTTACATAATTATTTGAAGGTTATTTTTGTATAGAATCATGTTTACTACCCCTGATCTGTATATATATAAAAGACTCATTTTGGAATAGTATAACCAGTCTGTCGATGCCAACGAGCCTGGCGAAACCGGTCGCTGTCGAAATAAAGACAAAAATGGAACAAGGAACGCCAGCAGATTTGGAGATAGCAGAGGGTCAGGAACTATGGCGGCGGCACTGGAGGTAAAAGCTTATTCAGGCAGAGGTTGTCATTTTAATTGGCTGGCTGATGGGAAGGCGTGCAGAGCGATGTAAAATTTGGGTATGAGAGTGTGCAAAAAAAAAAACAATAAACCCCTCATAATAATGCATATACTTATACACGAAGCTGTTTTTAATCTAAAGGATTGCTAAAATGAAGAAATTAATTTTTTTGTGAGAAGCTTCAAATGACAGCCGCCCATGGACGCCATTTTGAAACTAATAATTATAACTATGTATATATATAACTATGTATAATTTATGTATCTTTATATATCACTGAGGAAGGACCGGTTGTTCGAAACATGTCTGATATAATTTTTTTTTTTAAGTTAGTGTTGAATATACAAAGTATATAAAAAAAGAAAAAGACAAATGTAAAATTGTTATTTATTTATTATTATACGATTAAATTTAGTTCAGAATGACTTATATAAATTGACTAGAAGTGTTATTCCTACAATAAAAATCAAATACGAGTTCCATTGGTGGCCATTGAAACATTGAATATAATACATCCAATATTCGTTACATGTTCTTTAAAATATATTGCTTACTGGATACATTCAAATATGCAGATTTCGGAAAACTAGCTGTTACGTAGAATATTATTTTTTTTGTTAACCGTTTTAATCACATTTCTACCTGTTTTAAGCACCAGACATGAAAACGTTTTGGAAGTTTTCGTTTTGAATGTTCGAATTCGGATTGTTGTCACCTGAACTCAAATAATATATTTTCTATTAAAAACAAGTGAAAACTTTAAATATGGTTATTCTAAAATAATAAATTGATCATTTACCAAGTACACGGTTTGAATACCTCCCAACTGGGGTAACCCGTTCTAGGGAGGCATTCCTAGTACTCTATATAATTTCAATATATAATATAATTTACAAATTTAGGGAGCAGTTAAGGGGAGCAACACATATCCTAAAGTGTATAACTTAAAATTAATTGACTTAGGTATATATTATATAACACTATTTAAACACTATATTGTCTTATATAACACTATTTAAACTATTTTTTTATTTTTTTAAATTATACTTCATTCAAGCCGCCCTTTTTTTTATGTCTCCGTAGTCACATGTTTTTTGTTATTGTGCATTGTCATTTTTTGTGGGTCGTTTATAGTTTTGTTTATTACAGCAGTGGATGACAACGCCTGATGATGATGATGACTTGCCGTTACGCCGAAGAATAGATAAACGGATGTATAGTTCTTTTCTGTCACACATTTCGTGACTCCTCAATTTTCATACAGCGTGTCATACACAAACGTCGATTTCTTTAACTCCTCACGAATTTTAATGTTTGATTGATTTGATCGTGTCAAATTTCTTCATACTTCCCTGATTTCTTAATCTATTTTAATTTTGTTGGTTAAAAAATATTTCTTAGCCAACAAACTTGTAATTTATTGAACAAATTAATGGTGTGTTTATAAAAAAATTCGCAATCTTTTATTTGACGTCATTTACAAATTCTCCTCGTTAGAATGAAACGTCTTCCCTGCGGAACAAGTATGGCAATATAATACATACAAGTAGGCCATGCTCGTTGAAACTCCTTACATTTAGATAAGGGTAATGGAAAATTAAATGCATATGACATGTGCCCTATCAAAGGAGAGTCTGCTCCCCCACCCTCCCCCATTATTGCCCTTAAAAAGTCATTTCATTCGGAATACGAGACTCGTTATTTCAATTTCGCGTATTCGCTTGCCAAGAACGTTTTTAATTTTGCCGAAATTTTCCAACTATTACTGAATTTTAATACCAAGATTTTACGATGGGCAATTTTCCGTAAAAGGATTTAAAATTTCCTTTTTTCATTTTATTTTATTACACGTTTTTTTTCTTCTTGAAAATGTTTTTATATTTACATTCATACATTAAACATTTACTTAGTAAAGCATAAATGTGTTTCATGCCTTTAAAAGCATGAATATTTTAAAATCCGAAATTTTGAATATTTATTTCATCCAGATTTTGAGAATTTTAATAATTGTAATCTAACTGAATGTTTAAACTAATAAAGTGTTTCTTTCTTATGCTGATATACAATTTATTATATATGTGTATTTAATTATTCAGATTAAAACTATTTTCTCATTGATTATTAAGGAAAGTAAGCACGAAAGGCATTCCAAAGCCAATTGATTGACAAATATACAAATACTTTTTCTAGAATAATGCCTTATTTTTATTTAAAAAAAAAATTCCATTAATAAAAGTTCATTTTACTCATTAAGTGTAATAGAATAGTTAAGGTTAGAATGGTCTCATATACGGCTCATGGATCAAGGGGAGGAAAATATTACCTCCTTCAGCTGATAATCACGGATAAGAAAGAGTGACGTCGGGGAGTTTGCAGAAGGTAGTTGTTGAAGGCTGCGGAATATAAGGGATAGGACAAGATAGAGCAGAGTTGATAACCTGTTAGAAGTAGCGCAGAACAGAGATGCTTTTGCTGCAGTGGTCGCATACTTTGGGAAACCTGATACAGCACCAGAAGAAGAAGAATAAGATGTGTCATATATATACTATACCTCAATCATCGGGAGAACTAGATAACTGAGGATTAATGTAACAAATTATGCATCGAAACCTGTCGAAAAAATATAATAAATTCAAATGTATGATAATTAATATGAATGAAAACGTCTAGTCGTTTTCTAAAAGTTAAATCACAGTTTATGGGAATGATATATTTCGCCTTCCTAAGGGATTTTCAAAAAACAAAATAAACAAATAACAAAGTTTTGTAAAAAAATATTATTTTATTTTATTTTAAATATAATAATATCATTGTTCAATAAAAAAAAGTAAAATTAAATGTTAACAGTAATAATTTAATAGTCCATTATTTTGGCCGAAACACTATGATACCTTAACAGTTTATAAAGTATTTTTTTTTAATACTCTTTGAGAATGTTTCGACAGCGGTTTCGCCAACCGATGAAGGTATCATCAGGTGTTACAAACAACTGTTGTTTATGTATATTATTGTAAAACCTGATGGTGTCAACATAGGTTGATAAAAATAGGATTGTGATACATAAAAACAGAGTATTATAAGTGAACAGTTTGTGATATATAATATAAGTATGTATATATAGTATTCCACTACAAAATTCGCTTTAAATCAATGTGATATGATAGGATGACAGTTATTACGAAATATAATAAATTAGTTTGCTCGATTTCGGCTCCTGTATATCCCCTCACGTATGCATGAATATAAGGATTGTATTCAAAGCGGCTTCATCAATTTGATTATCCAAGTTCCGCAAACTTTTCGACACAAGTCGAGTAATTTGTTGAGAACAAAACACACAGCGAGCAGAACAAATTATCACCTTTGCCATACAAAACTTTGCGCATCAAGCAAAGATATCAATCACTAGCCGGGAATATTTGCGACGGAATCAACTTGTGACTTCCGGATTCCTCAGTTGTTCCGTCATTATAATTTCATAAGTTCGCGAGTTCCAGGAACTATGGCTAGCGTGATGCGTCATTAGGAACTTACCTACGTACATACCGATGGAGTCATCGTAGGGATGTGATAACTTTAAGCACATATATAATCACTAATACTTCGTTGACTTTCGCTTTATTTAATAAATTTATTTATTTATTTCTATTATACACAAATGAGATACAACAAACGAAAAACATTTATACGACTCATTTAGACACAAAACGGTGTCACAAAATAAAATAACGATATGAAACTAAGAAATAATATATCTTAGAAAGATCCCAAATTTATCGACGTCAATGAGTCAGTACTCTTTCCAGAAATTGTAATATATTTTTTATGTTATTTTTATTTTTGAACATTGGCTCACTGACACTAAAAATGTCCAAATCCGAGACTATTAGATTCAACATCCGAATTGCTCTTCCTACTGGCATCAATAAAGGCAGGTTGATTCTGCGTGACGAAGCAAAGAAAATTTTTTCACAGGTAACTATCAGGAATAAAAATACCTATTTGCTCCTGAACATATTTGTTCTCAATAGAGTTCAGAATCATCATGTAAAAATGAAGAGTCAGTCCTTCTTCAGAGATAAATTTTTAAAATATTATAAATATATTTACACGATTTGATAGATATTAAAAAGATTTATAACATTTCAAATCTGTATAACATCTGTCAGATCATGTAAACAATTTTATATTATTTTTAAAATGTATCTTTATAATATGTATCACTGAAGGATTGTTTGTCCGAAACATGTCTATGTAAATTATTTTTTATAATATTAGTGTTGTATATTCAAAGTATATAAAAAAGAAAAAACGAAATAAAGCATCATAACAACACAAAGTATGGCGAATGCAGAAGAAATAATTTTATAAATTACAAAAAACATTTGCAAAAAAATATAAGAATACTTTGAATAATGAAAATAAAACAATTGATACAAAATTTGTGTTGTAATATTTATTTATTTTAATACCATTTGCTTTTACGGACTCAACCAGTTTCATCAGCTATATTGCCATCTTATCTTTAGAGGAAATTTTTATTATAAAAATAATACATTTTTGTTATTTACAGTGAAATTCCAAGGAATTTCAAATAACAACGTTAATATTAATAAATATTTAAATTATTTATTTTACTTACGGCACGGCCACCCCCATTGACCACCACAATGCCCCCCATTTATCTCAGAACCCGCGACCACCCCTATGAAAAGCTTTAGCATCCACTGAAGGGGGTACCGCCCCCGTTGGAAAAAAATGTGTGAAGCCGAAACATGTCACTAAAATGAAATATAATAAAGTTTTATTTTATATAAGAATCAAACATACAAACATTAACATAACGTCAAAAGTTTAGTCTCCCGTCCGCACATCCCTATTGGGGGCACACAAATAAAGTCACAACACACCCCTGTTGACTCAGCAATGCAATGGAAACTATTAAACTTTTCGCATTACAATACTTTAATACCATCCCAGCCGCAATCCACAATGCAGCTTCTTGTGAAACTTTTTGAGTTACTGCATAATGTTATTAGACTAGAATCACCGCTCCATTTATAAACTGACAGATTTTCGTTGTGTTAAGATTATATAAGAACTGGAAGAAAGGCATTAAGGTTGGTGGTCGAATAATAAGCAATCTTCGATTTGCAGATGACACCACATTATTGATAGAAAACGAATCTTACATGGCAGACCTTATCAAACGGGTGAAGAAAGAGAGTCGATATTATGGGTTGGAGATCTTCTTCTTCTTTCGTTTGAAAAAGTCTGGAAATAACAAGGTATATCCAATTCCACCTAAAATTAAATTTATGCGCAATATGTTCTGAAGCAAATAGGTCTTTTTGTTCCGCCGACAGCGCCGACATCAATTATAGTTTGCTCCGTCACGCAGAACCAACCTGCCTTTGGTGATGCCAGCAGGAAGAGCAATTGGATTTGGACTAATCGTCTTGGGTTGGGACATTTTCAGTGTCAGTGAGGTAGTGTTCATAAAAAAATATATTACAAATTCTGGAAAGAGTACTGCCTCACTGACGTCGATATATTTGGGTTCTTTCTGATATGTATGATTTTTTGCTTTATTGACGTTGTTTTATCTTCGTTTATCTTTGTTACGCCGTTTTGTGTCCAAAGGAGTCGCCTTAATGTTTGTTATGTCTCATTTGTGTATTATGAATAAATCAATAAATAAATAAATAATAAAATATGCATCTAAGGAATTATTCTGATCTCATTCTCATTCTGCAAATTCTATGCTTCGCTTCCAAATATAAGGGTTGGGACCAGAACTTCATTGTGAACGGTCAAGTTTGCTTTAATTAATAA
Organism: Lepidostoma basale; assembly: GCA_022606425.2. NCBI lineage: Eukaryota > Metazoa > Arthropoda > Insecta > Trichoptera > Lepidostomatidae > Lepidostoma > Lepidostoma basale. The sequence goes on from JAHDVF020000772.1 coordinate 134,467, forward strand.
ATTATAGTTTCTATTAACTAGTTTTTAAGTTCCTTTCATATTCCATTCAATTTGGATCGAAAATTCATTTTTACTTTTTTGATACTTGGCACCTTTGTTATGTCCAGCCCTCAATTGGAAAATAAAAATGATACTAGAGCGTAACGTTAAAAATACGGTGTTATCAGCAATTCAAAACTGTCATGGCACGTACGGCGAGAGCGGCATAGAGCGGCTCGTGGGCAAATGTGTTCGAGTATAGTGAATGGCTGAAAGTGTATAACCATTGTGCGAAAATTAAATTTGCATGTATCTGCTTATTCAGTGAGATGAAAGGCGAACCGTGGAGCCGTGGGCGGTTACTCAAACTTACTATAAAAGATGGAAACGTATTATCGGAGATGGAGACAGTAAAGTACATTCCTTGTGTACATATTCACACGTATAAATTTTAAATGCCTTGTAATTGAGTGGAATTTATGCAAAATTAGTGGTGGTACCAAAGGAAGACGAAAGGGTTGTATCACTTGTTATAAAATCTTCATTTAAAAATATATAGTAAATAAATTTAAACCTACTTTGTTTTACTTGTCTTTTCCTCAAACTTAATTTTTTTTTTAATTAAATATCAGACATGTTTCGGACAAGCCGCCACTTATTTCGCATAAATTCGACAGAAATCAACTTGTTTGCTTTGTTACCCAAAAGAAACTCCATAGCAAATAAAGTAGTAACAAAATATTTCTTATATGTTCGCCATACTTTGTGTTTTAGATGCTTTATTTGTCTTTTTCTTTTTTAAATACGAGTACTTTGTATATACAACACCAATTAAAAAAATATATATTAGACATGTTTCGGACAACCCGGTCCTTCCGCAGTGATATTATAAAACTATCTAAAATATTATAAAATTGTTTACAAAAATGATCAGTTTTGATCAGATAACATCTGTCAAAACTGATCATATTTGTTAACAATTTTTAAATATTTTAAATATATTTAAGTGTTAAATTTAATTACTTTGTTTTTTGTAACAATTGTATTTTATTTTACGTGACAGCTGTTTCATCAACCTATATTGACATCATCAGGTGTTACAATAATATATAATAATAAAAACAAAGTTATTTAATTTAACTGTTTAAAATGTTAAGGTATCATAGTGTTTTGGCCAAAACAATGGACTATTTTAAATATATTTATAATATCACTAAGGAAGAACCGGGTTGTCCAAAACATGTCAAAACTGATCATATTTGTAAACAATTTTATAATATTTTAACAACATTTTGAATGTATACAAATTCTTGTAGACAAATACTGGATTTCACCCATTGCGGATAAATTATTTTTATTTTATAAGGATTAATTGTATCTCAATAGAGACGAAGATGCAAACTATTTTCTGGGAACAGAAGGTGGTGGCCGAGGCGCTTACAGGACCTATGATCTGTCATTGGTTGGGTTAAGCGATCGCTTCACGTTTAACATTCCCCATTCCGCCTTATGACCACCACGTCTGACAAATTTTTGAAACTTGTACTCGTATATATGGTAGATTTCTACGCCGATCGCTCAACCCAACCAATGACAGGTCATAAGTCCTGTAAGCGCCTCGGCCACCACCTTCTATTCCCAGAAAATAGTTTGCATCTTCGTCTCTATTAAGATACAATTAATCCTTATATAATAATATTTTAAATATCTTTATTATATCACTGAGGAAGGACCGGGTTGTCCGAAATATGTCTGATATTTAATTTCCATTTTTTTTTAAAGCCAAGATTTAGTTTTAAAAAAATCACTGTTACTAAAACGTAAATAATCCAAATAAAAAAAGGAATATTATTTTGTTTGGTATTGAACTAAATTTTCACGTCGACAAAGAAACGCAATGTTTGGTAAGTTCAGCAAATATAAAAAAGCTGTGTGTTTTGGCGACCGGGCTTCAAAGCACTAGCTCGAGCCCCCGACACCTGCCTCCTCCGCCTCCCAATTAGCGGGGGATTCGCCCGTCTCGTGTTTCTAGCCCCGAACAAAGGCTCTATTTACACAATCCTTTAATTATATCAAAACACTCTGACGCATTTTCCATTATAGCTATTATGGGTGGCTGCAAATTCGAGAAGTTTTCATTATCAAAAAACGCCTGGAAGGATTCAATGTACATAATATGCAGTAATTAATACGAATGAAAAAATCTCTTTTCTAGAAGTTTAATGTTATTTAAAGCGTGTGACATATTTCGCCTGTTTATAGCAAAATACATTTGATAATGTCTTTTGCTATAAATTTTTCATTTGTTCCAATGACAATTTCAATAATTTCTTCAATATTACTTTAAAGTTCTTGCTGGTGTTTGATTGCTTTAAGTACCCAATTGCAGCTAATTAAAAAAAAAACGGTGGATGCGAAATCGAGCTCTAGACCTTCGGTATGGCTGCCACGAATGTCATCCAGAGATTCCAGTTCCATGCTCAATTCCAGACATAAGGATCGGCACAGGACACAATTGTGCACTGCCAATTTACCATTTTTTAGATAAATTAAATATTAAATTTTAGTCACGTAAGGAAAAGGAAAAATTGACGTGCGTACATGACACAATGTATGAATATCGAGGAAGCTAGAGTAGTATGTCAGGAAAGAAAATTGTGAGGGTCTATTCTTTCTGCCTACACCTTGGGGGAGACAGAGGATGGTTATTTAGATCTATTTTTTTATTTTAATAAGTTGAATGAGCTTCGACATATCACCTTCTTTCGGTGCCGTGTCAGGTCCCCAAAGGCATCTCAATTCTGCGCCACTTGGAACGGATTCAAAACTCTTGTTTGTTATTCCTGTTCACTCTTTGATGTTCTGCAGCCAGGACAACTACCTTCTACAAACTCCCCAACGTCCCTCCACTTTACCTATTAATATCAGTTGAAGGAGGTGGTATTTTTCTCCCCTTAGAACATGACCCAAATATGAGACCTTTATAATTTTCACACTCAACAACAGCTCTCAATTGGCTCTGGCTCTCTGTAGTACGTATGCATTACTGACCCTATCGGTCCACGGTATACGGAGCATTCTGCGGTATATCCACATCTCGAACGCTTCCAACTGTTTCATTACAATCACTCTCAGAGTCCAGGTTTCGCAGCCATATAGTAGAACAGACCATATTTAACATTTAATCATTATTTGTCGAAGTTTCAAGATAAGATTATCGTTCTTATAGTAAAGAATGCTCTCATTTTATTAAATGCAGCTCGTGCAACTTCAATTCTGCATTTTATTTCAATGTCCGGGTCAAGCGCTTTAGTGATAATACTGCCAAGGTATTTAAATTGGTCGACCATTTCAACATTCGCACCATTCAGTTGCAGAGTGGATGAAGAATAGTTAAGTCGCCCAAATGTCATCCATTTGGTCATTTTAAGGTTGATTTTCAAGCTCAGATCCTCTCCTGCAATATCAATTCTATTTAGAAGTTCTTGAAGATCGGGTATAAATGTTCATAATAAAATTAACAGATCACGGTGTTCCTCGTTTGTCGTCATCGTTTTCTTTCATTATTATAAAATCTGACGCTGTCCTTCTTGCAGACAACGAGCATGAATTACAATTCCTGGTGAATTGTATGTATGAGGTATGCATGCGAAATGATCTGATGATGAATGTTAATAAGTCCAAGGTAATGATTTTTGAAAAGGAAGAAACCATGACAGTCTGCAACATTAGCGCGAATGGTGAAAATTTGGAGCAAGTAGTTGAGTTCGTGTATTTAGGTAGTATGTTTACAAGATATGGGCGAGTGGAGAGGGATATTGAAAGAGGGTTGGGGCAGGCAACAAAGTGAATGGTGCACTTAAAGTTGTCATCGCAAACAAAAACCTATCCAAAAAAGCTGGAATGGCAGTGCACAATGGTGTTCTTCTACCGACCCTTATGCATGGAAGCGAAGCATGGAACTGGCAAAAGAAGGATGAAAGTAGAATAAATGCAGTAGAAATGAGATCTCTTAGACGAATGTGTGGATACTCTGTGTATGATAGAGTGTCGAATGAAAATATAAGAAGTGAATGCGGTGCGAATGATGGTGTCATGAACAAAATAATGAAAGGATCATTAAGATGGTTTGGACATATGAAAAGAATGAATGAAGAAAGATTGGTAAAAAATTATATGTTAATGATGTAAATGGAACCAGAAATAAAGGAAGACCGAGGAAAACGTGGCACGATCAAATAAATCGAATATTGAATGTCGGCCATGTGAGGAGTCAGAGAAATCGACGATGTATGAATGTTGAGGAAGCAAGAGAAATATGTCAGGAAAGAAAAGTGTGGCAGTCCATTCTTTCAGCCTACCCCTTCGGGGACACGGCGTGATGGTTAGTTAGTTAGTTAGTTACGTGTTAATGTAAATAAAATGACGATTTTTTAGTATTTATAGCACTGTTTCAGTGTTTTACTTCATGAAAATTCGTCATTATGGAATTCCACAGTATTAACGCCGTAAGTTTTTCTAAAAGAAAAGAAAATGTTAATACCGATGTGAAACAAAATACTAATTCATCGCGTGTTCTTGTTTTTCATACATGCATCTCATTTCCGGATCCATTTATTGAGAGCTTTCTCCTTTGTTTCACGTGGGAGCAGGGTTTGTTTCTTTGGGGTGTCAGTAATATTTCTAGGGAGCTTTAATGATGTTGGCAGGTCCCGAGGCGTCTGGCGTATTATGCTTACAAGCCTTAGAGGATGCCGATACAGCTTCCCTCTTGATATTATAAACAAGGGTCGAAAATAATAATCCGATAGATGACGTAATATCTCGTATCCCGTTCCCACCGATATATTCTTATCGCACTTATGTTTATCTACAATCATTTTTCATTTAACTTCTAGTAACATAATAAATTCAATTATTTTTAAAGCGCCATTTTTATGAACTAACCCTCTCGAAAATTATTCATTTTACGAATTATTTTAGAAATTTACATAACTTTAATGTTATTGAACGCTAAGGCATTAACACTGTGGAATTCCATAGTAATATACTCGTACTTAGGAAATTGAAAATAACTTTGTTTAAACCTCTAAATATTAAAAAAAAAAAATTAAAAAAAACACGACTTGTTTCGGAGGCTACCTCCATCTTTATGTGTAAAAATATAATAAAAAAAAGAAAGACTAATATAATAATATTCGAATACTAAATGCTTTTTTATATTATTCTTCCTCCGAAACACGTCGTGTTTTTAAATATTTTGTGGATTAAACAAAGTAATTTTCAATTTCCTAAATACATTACTTTAAAATAATTTATTATTTTAGTAGAACTTGTAAATATTATAACAAAAAAGAAATCAAATCTTTGATAATGTCTTATTAGATAGGCGAAACATGTCATTCACATAAATTATAATAAAGCTTCTTGAAAACAGACGTTCTCATTAATATTAATTATTTATAATATAATGGAGTTTTATATCATTGCTCAAGTACCAATAAATAATGTAAATATTTACAAAATCTTTACATTTGTAGGAAATCAATAAATAAAGCTGATTTATTTATTTAGTACTTATGTAACGATATTGTCAATATTTACACTGACGAAGGGCTTCTGTGTTTCGTCACATGTGTTTAAATCATAATAAGTAATGTGATCCAAAGCGAAGCATGGAACTGGCAAAGAAAGGATGAAAGTAGAATAAATGCAGTAGAAATGAGATCTCTTAGACGAATGTGTGGATATTCTGTGTATGATAGAGTGTCGAATGAAAATATAAGAAGTGAATGCGGTGCGAATGATGGTGTCATGAACAAAATAAAGAAAGGATCATGTAGATGGTTTGGACATATGGAAAGAATGAATGAAGAAAGAATGGTAAAAAATTATATGTTAATGATGTAAATGGTACCAGAAATAGAGGAAGACCAAGAAAAACGTGGCACGATCAAATAAATCAAATATTGAATGTCGGCCATGTGAGGAGTCAGAGAAATCGACGCGCGTGCATGACACGATGTATGAATGTTGAGGAAGCGAGAGAAATATGTCAGGAAAGAAAGGTGTGGCAGTCCATTCTTTCTGCCTACCCCTTCGGGGAGACGGCGTGATGGTTAGTTAGTTAGTTAGTTTGATCCAAAGTTTTTTTTAAATTATTCAATTATACACCCACGAGATACAAGTGATGGTGAATATAGAGTAAATAATATTCGCAAATGAATTATAAATTTAAATTCATTTATTGGCAATAAATCCAAAAAAATATATCTGGTTGTGGACTTGTGTGGGCAAACGGATCTACCGAGTGAAGTGATGGGGCAAGTAAACAAGGCTGTAGTCATCTTAGTATGTTTGAATATTTCAATCTATAGTTGCTTTGATGTCCTCTGATTCCTTTTGATCTCCTATGATTTTTTTTAAAATTTCAGAGTGGCATAACCCCTTAACCGTCGCGTTGCCATGTGGTCAATTGAGTTTCCACTGCCAATTTAAAGTTGATTTTCTTAAAACCTATGGCCCCTAATATTATAAAAAAAATTGTAATCCTCCATTGAAGTGTTTTCAATATTTCGTGATAAAAAAAAGCAAAAAATTACTTCCTTCATCCCAAAAAAAATATTTTCTAAGACTGCCCTCACCTTCATTCGTGTTAAGGTAGAATTTGTTTTGCTAATATTTACAACTTTATCAAAAGTGACAAATACTTACTCGCTGTTTTGAACGTATTATAAATTATATGTTTGGCCTTTTCTCATAGGTACGTAATAATACCGGCTGTGGACGGAAACGCAGCACGCAACTTAATAATATCAGAACTGTGAAAATATTAACACTTTACCAAAAGGGACAAATATTAATACGTACTCGTTGTCTTGAACGTACTATATATTTTGCCTAGGTGCCTTTATCATACGTAAAATCTCGCCCCTCTGGCCGCGGCGCGGCGCGGCGGAGCGAGACAAGTTTATACTTGGTGCCAGTCGCTCGTATGCTGTGACGCATTCCATATCAGAAATCGAATGGTTCCAGAAAAAAATTAATAATGATATGTTTTTCATATAATCCATGTATGTTATAGATATCGATCTATTTCTAATGAAATTCCCTACAAGATGACATAAATTAAATTTTGATTCATCGAGTCATATGCTTGATATTTAGATAAAGTTAGCGGTAAACTGAATTGACCACATGGGAGCGAGCGTTTTGTTTTGAACACGGTAATTTAAGGGTTAAAGCATTTTTTTTCAATTTTATTAAATAAAAAATCTTCCTCAGTTATTAAGTCGCCATTTTTAATACGTAATCACAATCACCATCTTCCAGTTAACCGATACTCCCCTTGTTGAGCATGACAGGCCAACATATTGAGAAATTAATATCGCACCTTGGCAGGGGGTGAGGGTGGGAGGATATCCGAGGGAGGATGTCAAATTAAATGGGTATTACCGGACACATTGGGAGCCGCTCGGGTGAGTACCGGAGACAATTTACTTGTAATTACACTTTGAGAACCGTTGCTTCATTGCCCTATGTCATGGTGTGACACCGTGAATCTGTGAAATTGACGCCTAATGCTATGATATATAATATAGCGATTAATCCTAACCTAACCTTACCTTACATAACCATCACATCGTTCCCCTTGAGAGGTAAGCAGATAAGGATGGACATGGACCACCACGTGGCTCTATTTTTACATACCTCTTGAGGTTCCTCTACATTCATACATCGTAACACGCACGCTCGTCAATTTTTCCGACTTCAAAAGAAAGTAACCGTTAACTATGCAAGGGGAGTGCGAGGTCGAGGTAGACCGAGGAAAAATAGCATAACCTGACATAGGCTGACGTTCCATGCTCACATCGAGAAAATATGTGGAGTTGCACTGAAAATGTTGGGATTTATTCTCCGAACTGGTAGAGTTTTCAAGAATCCCTATGTTTTGCGAATTTCGTATAACTCATTGGTCCGGAGCCGGCTCGAGTGTGGCTCGGTGATATGGAGTCCCCACGAGGCGATATACTTGCTCATGTTAGAGAGGGTTCAGAAAAGATTTCTGAGATATCTCTACATGAGGGAGTTTGATAGCTATCCGTGGCTTTATCCCACTGCATTCATTCCTCTTGGGCATGCTGGGGACCAATAGTTTACAGATAAGAAGGGATGGGTGCACACTTACCCATTTCTTCAGACTTATCAGGGGATTCTTTGAGAATTCCGTCATCTTGGAGGCTATCCATCTTTATGTTCCGGATGGTTATCTTCGACAGCATCAGCACATACTCTTTTATCTCCCAACATGCAGAACCAACCTGCCTCTGGTGATGCCGGTGGGGAGAGCAATCAAACTGCTAAACATGATCGCTTCGGAGATCGATGTCGTTCATATTCGTGAAATTACGTTCAGAAGACAAATACTCTTGACTTTGGAGAGTATCTTGTATTCCTAATGTCGAACCATCTCTCATGCGTTCCTGGTACTATATATTTATTATGTTTTACCTGTTCTCAATAGATGCCTTAAACTCTAATATAAAAAATGTTTGTAATGTCTTTTGAGAAAATAAGCTGATTTGATTTGATTTGATTTGATTTGATAACCAAATTGATACAATTTTAAAGATTGGTCAAGTTAGAAGTTGGATGAATCGATGTGTGTGTATGACTGGATGTATGTATGCGGAGGAAACTAGAGAGGTGTATCAAGATAGAGTAGTGTGGCGGTCCATTTTCTCTGCCTACTGCTGCCGAGAAATGGTGGTTGGTTGTTGTTGCCGAGTGTGCCAGCCTTTAAATAATTAATTTATTTGGTCATGCCGTATTTTATTCGATCGTACTCGGCATATTTTTCCAATCACACTGCTTGTATACATTTTTTTAAAGAATAATTATCTTATCCATCTATCAATTTTATTCAGGATATAATCGTCTGTCTAACATTATTTATCATTTCTTTGTTCGATATTGTATAGTTTAGTACATAGTATACTACATAGATTTTATCATGTTATTTTTCGTGATCTCATTGAAGGAATGAAAACGTCTATTTTCTAGAAGTTTTGTTATAATTTATGCGAATGACATATTTCACCTGTTTAATAATATGTATGATAATTCATACATTTGATTATATTTTAGACACGCAAAACATATCATTTATCTTCTTCGTCTTCTTAATAGTAATAATAATAATAATAATATGCTAACTTTTAAAGCGCCGTTTTTGTGATGCAATCACCTCAAGGGCGCATTAAGACGTGTTTTAAATCTAAATGTGAACGCTGCATCTGATTGATATTCGCGATCGATTAGAAAGTATAATAGAACAAAATATGCAAGTTTTAAATTGGGTATGAAATTTGAAAAATATGGGTTTTCAGCTAAGATCTGAAGTCTGTCGGATCATGTATGCATCTGAGGTGTGAAGGAAGATTGTTCCAAGCTGATGGACTGGCTACCGCAAACGCTCGATCCCCCCAAAATTTGTACTAGGGCAACGCTTTGGCTCAACTAATCTACTTATTGCCGAGGAGTTCGCCGAGCGAAGTGTGGATTTTCTTGTATTTAGGCTATTTGTTATAAAGAGTTCGGATATAAAATTGGAGCCATTCCATGCAGGGCTTTGAAGATTGTCCAGCAGAGTTTATACTGGATTCTCTCTGGACTCTTAAGCCAGTGAAGTTCTTTGAGATGTTGTGTTATATGAGACTTTTTTGGAATGCCTTTAATGAGTCTTGCTGCTGCATTGAACGTAGATTGAAGTTTGTTTAATTGTTGTTTTGGAATGTTTGCATAAATTCCATTATAATAGTCAAGTCGTGATACAACGAAGGAATTGAAAGTGTCCTGGGGAATTCTTGTCCTGTCACACCTCCGTGGTGCATAAGGACTCAAGGAACCTTCTCCACTCGACTCTATCGTACGCTTGGTGCCTAACATCATCAAGGGCTGCTGAACCTCATCTTGCTGAGTTCTTCTCCAGGTGGCTCTAAGTCTGCCTTCCTTCCACTTTCCATCCACAGGAGACCAGTCTAGTGCACCTTGAGCGATGGAAGCTGGGTTCCGTCTCAGGGTGTAACCTATCCACAGCCATTTGCATCTAACGAAACATGTCATAAATTATAATTAAGCTTTTAGAAAACAGACGTTTTTATTCGTATTTAAAAATAGAGAGATTGTCCTACATCTAATAGTAGTCACAGTTTAAAGAAATTAAATTAAACTAAAACTAACTAACCATCACGCCGTCTCCCCGAAAGGGTAGGCAGAAAGAATGGACTCCCACACTTTCATCGATGCGGCACTCCATCCTTCTCTTTTCGCCATCGCGAGAGACGCGGTGTGATGGGTTGCGAACCTCATCGCCACCAAAAGGCATTAATTTAAGAGTAATTTTGATGTGGGTGAAAATATTGTCGGATGCATCCAATGAAATGGTTGGAACGCCGCCTCGTCACAATGACAGTAAAATTTCACAAAGGAATTCATTTTCAGCAACAAAACGAATGCCTCGAAATTTGCAACGCGGAGTGCATTTCAATTAGTTCTGAATTAAAATACTCTGTGCAAAAAGGGATACGTTCAATAATAGTTCAATTCAAAACGATGTTGTTAATAGTGAAAATATTTGATGAATAGATGAGCGTCTTCTTTTTCAAGTGCCCTGTCGGAACCCCCAACGTTGGCGAACACCTCAGCGAACCTGTCCCTGTCCTGCGCCGCTCGGAACAGCTCCTCCACACTTCGGATGCCGGTCCACTCCCTCACGTTTCGCAGCCAGGACATTTGTCTTCTTCCGGGCCCTCGGCGTCCCTCAATTTTTCCCTCCAATATCAGTTGGAGAAGGTGGTACTTTTCCCCACGCAGTATATAACCCAGATGTGAGATCTTTCGAACCTTGATAGTTGATAACAATTCCCTGTCAACTCTAGCTCGCCTCAGGACTTCGGTATTGGTAACCATGTCTGTCCAGGGAACTTTGAGCATTCGGCGATGGAGCCACATTTCAAATGCTTCCAGTCTGTTCATTGAATTAACTTTCAGGGTCCAAGTTTCACACCCGTACAATTAAACCAACCACACATAGCATTTGATCATTCTTTGGCGGAGCTTCAAGTTTACGTTATCATTGCAGAAGAGTGATTTTATTTTATTTAACGAAGCTCTTGCTGCCTCAATTCTGCATTTTATCTCTAAATCTGGGTCAAGAGATTGCGTTAGTATGCTACCGAGGTATTTAAAATTTTCCACCCTTTCACCGTTACGGCCGTTCAAATGCAATACTGTCTCACTGTAGTCAAGCCGTCCGAATGTCATCCATTTGGTTTTGCCGACATGCGTAATCTTCTACAAAATATTACTATGTTTATTCCTTTTTAACGTAATTTCTTCTTCTTCTTCTTCTCCGGCGTTGCAACCCTTGGTGAGTCTGAGCCTCCTCCAAGAAACGTCTCCATCGTATCCTGGCTCTGGTTGCCACCTCCCAGTCTTCCTGCTATAATTGTTAGTATATAAGTGACTGTTCTATTTTATTTGACTGTTAAAATTGTATACATTGATAAAGGTTGCTTGTAACCGAAACTTGTCTGAGTTCAGTAAAAATAAAAAGTGTTGTAATACAAAGTGTAACTATATTTATTCAAATATGAATCCACAACACAAAATGAAGGAGAATATAGATTCAAATTCTTAGTGCAAGTGTTACTACAAACGCCAAAATGTACAAAAAACCTTCGATTAAATACAGAATTGTGTCATTAAATATGTATTTTTTAAATAATAAAACGTGGTTGAACGAGGACTTAAAATGTACATAACTCGTTCTCCATTTAGTATATACTCTTGACTTTGGAAAGTATCTTGTCTTCCTAATGTCGAACCATCACTAATGTGTTCCTGGTATTATGTTGTATGTGTATAATATCTTATCTGTACTCAATTGATGCCTTAAACATTTATGCTGTTTGTTATGTCTTTTGAGTAAATAAACTAATTTTATTTGATATACGAGTAAGTGACTTTTCTATTTTATTTGCCTGTTAAAATTGTATAGGTACATTGATAAAGGTTACTTGTAACTGAAATAAGTTTGAGTTCAGTTAAAGCAAAAAGTGTTGTAATACAAATTGAAACTCTATTTCTTATTATCCGATAAAATGACTGTTTGCACAGGTACCCTCATATGAAACTATTATTATTAGCTGGTATTGATAGATACCCGGGTTTCCTCCCCACTGTTGTAAATTGGAAAATGACAAAAATAAACCGTTTTCCTTTCTGTTACCAGCATTTCAATTGCATCCGGAAAATATTGGAAATAGTGGATACATTCATTGAGAGAGAAAATAAAAGCTTTACAGATTATTTTCCATTCTCTTGATCACTACATCTGAGAACACAGCATAGCCGACTCGTGAGAAATATTGATTTATCGTTTAAATTTAATAATATTAAAAAACATTTTTATTTAAAAAGCTAGAATGGCCAGTGCACAATGGTGTTCTTCTACCGACCCTTATGTATGGAAGCGAAGCATGGAACTGGCAAAGGAAGGATGAAAGTAGAATAAATGTAATAGAAATGAGATCTCTTAGACGAATGTGTGGATATTCTGTGTATGATAGAGTGTCGAATGAAAATATAAGAGGTGAATGCGGTGCGAATGATGGTGTCATGAACAAAATAATGAAAGGATCATTAAGATGGTTTGGACATATGGAAAGAATGAATGAAGAAAGAATGGTAAAAAAATTATATGTTAATGATGTAAATGGTACCAGAAATAGAGGAAGACCAAGGAAAACGTGGCACGATCAAATAAATCAAATATTGAATGTCGGCCATGTGAGGAGTCAGAGAAATCGACGCGCGTGCATGACACGATGTATGAATGTTGAGGAAGCGAGAGAAATATGTCAGGAAAGAAAGGTGTGGCATTCCATTCTTTCTGCCTACCCCTTCGGGGAGACGGCGTGATGGTTAGTTAGTTAGTTAGTTTAAAGGGGTAAGTTATGAATCTTCTTCTTCTTCTTTAACGGCCGTTGTCGTCCACTGCTGGACATAGGCCTCCCCCATACTTCTCCATGTATGACATGTCATACGGGGGGTGGTTGACATTACAACGCCACGCTTGCCAGACGGGTTGGCGAGGTGTCCTTCCACGTTAGCCTATACATCAATATTATCCACCGAGGTTATTCAGACTCGATCTCTAATATTTCGCATAGTTTCCAGGGGAGACCAAAGTCGAGGAGGTGTGGATAGGTACTTGGGATCAGATCAATCCTCAAGCGTAGCATGGCCATCACCACGGTGATGGCCATGCACCGCTCGAAGAGTCAATAGGACCCCCCTTACTCCTTTAGATTTAGTTACGATTAAATAAGAAAATAAAATTTTCGTATAAAGCATTCACTTTGTGGTTAGACATTTTCAATTTGTTTAATTATAATAATAATTTAAATTAATATAAAATAATAACACTATACTTTGTTTTTCACCACCATGCGGTTATTTTAATTGCCGACTAGTTTCGATTGTACCCAAGCTTCTTCTTTTCCGAGGAAGCTTGGGTACAAGCGAAACTAGTAGGCAATTAAAATAACCGCATACTGGTGAAAAACTTAGTAAGGTGTTTTTATTTTATTTTACTTTAAATACAAAAAATAATAAAAAATTAAATAAGTAAATACCTTTAAAAAAATCTGTTTTAAGCTTTCACCTCCTTCCAGTTTTTGTTTTTTAATTTCTCTTAATTTTGATTACTGAAAAAGCTCTCTGTCCTGTTCTTCTCTTTACACTACAATATTGTGGCTTCTGCATCTAGTCGCAATAAAATATCAATTTAAATAAGATCGATTCAATAAAAATTACTAACTGTTGTGACGATTTTTTATGAATTAAATCACTGTTTTTCCACTCTTTCACAAAAGCGTTTTTTTAAATCGTCCTCGTGTAATTTCACAGTGTAAACACAGTTTCAAAAATTGACTCTTATTATTTTTTAATTTATGATACACATAAAAATGTTTCGTGGCACCTCTGGACTAAAGAATCTGAATTCCTGGGTTTTCATTCAAGAGTTGCATTGTGTTCATTTTATAATCTTCTACAGACAACATCCATCTACGAAAAAAAAGTTTGTAGGATCGCATCGCTGTGTTAGTGATTAAATTTTTGTTTTGTTTTATATGAATTAATTTATCTGCAAATGTTAGGTAAAACTTAAAAAACATAACAAGTAACATACATATCTTATAAACGAAGAATAGGTTGGAATCGTGCAGTGAAAGTTAATACAAATGTATAGTTAAATTTCATTTTTCAAGGGAGTAGAATGTTTTTGAATAAACATTTTACCAATATTTTTGTGAATGCACAATGCCATTCACAAAAATATTTGTAATCATTCTGGTCAATTCTTTGGCAGATAGATAGGAATAATACTCCAGGCGGCTTCTAAAACAATACGCTAATAGGTGATAGCCTTCGCATTGTGTTAATAAGGTAGTTTGCTAAATGCTAAAAATCATTCTCCATAGATGGCGTTAGTGGGTGGATTATATAGGTTAATCTTAAAAAGATTGACTTGTGTAATCAAATCTACATAGATGGCCAATTGAAACTGACACGTGAAGATAAGTATAGATTTGGAGCATATATACAACTTTCAAAAATGTATCATGCATGATCATAAAAACAAAGGTGGAATGGGGAATGTTGTAATTACATAAAGCGTGCACTTAGCCTAACCAATGACAGGTCATAAGTCCTGTAAACACCTTGATCATCCATATTCAGTTTCCAGTTTACGTCTTCGTCTCTATTGAGATACAATTAAACATTTTACCTTTTTAACCGCCCTACCTTCAGGTAATTTTCCGAGAAACGTGCAAAAAAAGCAGGTTTTTATTAATTAAATTTTATTATAATATATAGATTTTTTTTTTTAAATTACGAAACTTCAAAACCTCAACTGCACACTTCGCCTGCCCATTGTAAAACAATTATACTTGTGAAGACTTGTACTCAAGTGTTATTGGCACACGCGCGTATCCCTAACAGTTTGTACATTTTAGGTACATTACTTTTTCTCAAGCGCGCACGTGATACGGGATAGCGTAGAGTGGTACAGTGAAAGTTAACGTTTCACGTACGTTCAAATACGTAGGGTGGTTAACCATTGTGTGGAAAATCGACAAAAATTCGCCTTTGTAACTAACTAACTAACCGCAGGGGTTGGCAGAAAGAATGGAACGTCGCACTGTTCTGTCCTGACATATTTCTTTCGATTCCTCTACATTCATACATTTTGTCATGCACGCACGTCGATTTCTCCGACTCCTCTCGTGCCCGATATTTAATATTTGATTGATTTGATCGTGCCACGTTTTCCTCGGTCTTCCTCTATTTCTAGCTCCGTTCACGTCGTTTACATAAACTTTCTTCATTATTCTGTCTTTACTCATTCTTTCCATGTGTCCAAACCATCTTAACGACCCTTTAATTACTTTGTTCATAACATTTTCATTCGCACCGCATTCACTTCTTATACTTGCATTTGACACTCTATCATATACAGATATACCACACATTCGAGGCACGATCAAATCAATCAAATATTAAATGTCGGTCACGTGAGGAATCGGAGAAATCGACGTGTGTGCATGACATGATGTATGAATGTGGAGGAGGCGAGAGAAGTTTGTCAGGACAGAACAGTGTGGCGTTCCATTATTTATGCCTTCCCTTCCTAGGAGACGGCGTGATGGTTAGATAGTTAGTTTAGTTAGTTACTACAGGAAGCCGGAGCCAATAGGAGCTATTGTCGAGTATGAAGTTTTTAAAGGTATCATATTTGGGTCATCTGCTAGGGAAGAAAAACAACACCTCCTTCGGCAAGATAGAGGAATGACGGAGAATTGGCAAAATGCAGTTATCAGAATATAATGGATTGGACAGGAATGAGAAGAGTTGAGAATCTGTTCTAAGCAGCGTAGGACAGAGATGCTTTCGCCGCAGTGGTCGCCAACGTTGAGAGGACATACGACGGCACCAGAAGAAGAATATATTAATTTTAATTCTTCTTTGATTATTACTTTTGAGAAAATATGAAAATCTAATCAATTCAATGGACTGATAAATGAATAATTTCTATCTTCATAGATGGCGCTAGTGTGTAGATTGAAACTAACATGTGAAGTTTGTTGTTACATATTAACATACGAGTATATTCAACTTCCAAAAATATTATCAGACATGATGGTCGAAAGAAGGGTGGAATGAGGATGTTGTATTACATAAAGCGTGCGCTTAACCCAACCAATGATAGGTCATAAGTCCTGTAAACCCTTCGACCACCATATTCTGTTTCAAATTTGCATCTTCGTCTCTATTGAGATACAATTAATCCTTGAATTGATAACCCGCAATGGGTAAAATCTAGTATTCGTCTACAAGTATTTGTATACATTAAAAAAACTAACTAACTAACTAACCATCACGCCGTCTCCCCGAAAGGGTAGGCAGAAAAAATAGACTGTCACACTTTTGCTGATGCGGCACTCCACCCTTCTGTGTGATGGGTTGCGAACGTCATCGCCACCAATAGGCATCTCCCGCGCACACCTCGATCGTCCAACACCCACAAAATAAATCTAAAACAAATAATATAAAATGCAATGATATAAAATAAAATAACAAAATAAAAATAATTTAACACAAAATGTTCTTTTTACAAACAAACAAACAAACAAAACCTTCACGCCGTTTCCCCGCAGGGGTAGGCAGAGAGAATGGACCGCCACACTACTCTATCCTGGCACACCTCTCTAGCTTCCTCCACATTCATACATCGAGTCATACACGCACGTCGATTCTTCCGGCTTCTGACATGACCAACTTTTAATATTTGATTAATTTGGTCATGCCATGTTTTCCTCGGTCTACCTCGACTCCTTACTCCATTTACATTGTTAATGTATACTTTTTTAACCATTCTTTCTTCACCCATGCGCTCCATATGTCCGAACCAACGAAGCGAACCTTTCATAATTTTGTTCATAATACCTTCTTTCGCTCTACACTCCTTCCTAATATCAGCATTTGAGATTCTGTCGTACATCGTTCTACCACACATACGTCTTAGGGACCTCATCTCTACCGCATTTATTCTGCTCTCATCTTTCTTCTGCCAGTTCCATGCTTCGCTTCCATACATAAGGGTTGGAACCAGAACTCCATTGTGAACGGCCATTTTCGCTTTCATTGATAAATTCTTGTTTCCAATAACTACTTTTAAAGCTCCATTCACTTTGTTACCCGCACCAACCCTTCTTTCAATATCACTGTCCGTTCGGCCATCCGCTGTGAACATGCTACCTAAATACACAAATTCGCTCACCTGTTCCAAGTTCTCTTCATTTACACTTATATTACAGACTGTCATTTGCTCTTCCCTTTCAAAAACTAACACCTTTGACTTTCCAACATTCATCATTAAATCGTTCGACTTGCATACCTTATACATTCTCGACACCAAGACTTGTAATTCGTCCGCACTATCCGCAACGAGAACGGCATCGTCCGCGTATAGCAGGCAGTTTACAGACAGATCACTCATCTTAGCACCAGCAGTTATACCTTTAAGTTCTTTCATACACTTGTCCATATACAGATTGAACAACCAAGGGGACATCACGCAGCCCTGCTTAACACCCTTCTTTTTACATGGTGCACATATTGTCTATTTAGTTTATGTTCCACGAATCCACCATTTTTTTTTTAATTTAGCACATAATGTAATAATACATAATGTTTTTTTTCGATGTTGCACATGTTGACATGGACGATCCGGACTTTTGTTTTTATTTAATTTATATTATACGTTTATATACATTCAAAATGTTGTAAAAAATAATTTCTAAGTTGA
This sequence comes from Lepidostoma basale, assembly GCA_022606425.2. Classification (NCBI taxonomy): domain Eukaryota; kingdom Metazoa; phylum Arthropoda; class Insecta; order Trichoptera; family Lepidostomatidae; genus Lepidostoma; species Lepidostoma basale. Next base: position 152,384 of record JAHDVF020000772.1, read on the forward strand.
AAACTAACTGAAATCAGTGGGACAGAGTTGCCCATATTGTACCAAGAGTGTGGCGAGTGTTCATACATGTTCCACAAACTCATTAATAGGATTATGAAGTTCACATAACGCTCATGTTCAAATAGCGCATGTCGGTAATATGAAATGCTCCCCGCCGAAGGATTTGCGGTTCATTATCGTACGCGGTCCTAATAACTGCATTACCCGGAATACATCCAATATGCGGGCAGATTAAAAGTTAACCGGAACGAGAATTTGAATTCAAACTCAACATTCTTAAACTACGAAATCTGAAATAATAACAATTTATTTATTTATTTATTTATACATGATACACAAAACGTTGTATGATAGAATACCGAACGATGAAATAAGAAAGAAATGTAAGGCAGATGACTGCATCATGAATGAAATTAAAAAAGGATCCCTGAGATGGTTCGGACATATGGAACGAATGGATGAGAGTAGAATGGTTAAAAAGTTGTACACAAGCAGCGCGAGTGGGAAAAGAAGCCGAGGACGACCGAGGAAGACATGGCATGATCAAATTAATCAATTACTAAAAGGCGGCCACTTTCGAAGTCGGAACAATAGACGTGCGTGCATGGTACGATGTATGGATGTAGAGGAATCTCGAGAGGTATGCCAGGACAGGCCAGTGTGGCGATCCATCCTCTCTGCCTACCGCTCCAGGGAAATGGCGTGATGGTTAGTTAGTTGTTAGTTAGTTGATACACAAATGAGACATTATAAACGATAAAAGATTTAAGTGACTCATTTGGACACAAAACGGTATTACAAAGATAAAATAAAACAAAACAACATGAGACCAAAAAATTCACAGTACTCTTTCCAGAATTTGCAATATTTTTTTTATGAATACTGCCTCACTGACACTGAATATGTCCAAATCCGAGATGATTAGATTCAGCGTCCGAATTGCTCTTCCTACTGGCATCACCAAAGTAAAGAACAATTGATGTCGGCGTTGTCGCAGGTAGTTATCAGGAACAAAAAGACCTATTTGCTCCAGAACATAGGGGTTCTCAATAGAGCCCCGAATCAGTTTGAAAATAATGGAATGTTTCATTACTATCAAATAAATTGCATACGTGGTCTTCAATTATCTGCAGTCTTCAATTAACAAGGAAGTGTTATATGGATTAATTGTATCTCAATAGAGACGAAGATGTAAATTGTTTTTTTTTAAAACAGAATTTGATAGTCGAGGCGTTTACAGGACTTATGACATGTCATTGGTTAAGTTAAGCGATCACTTTATGTTTACAACATTCCCCATTCCGCCCTTCTTACGACCACCACGTCTGACAAATTTTTGAATGATGCTACTACGTTCAGAACACTTCTTATTTTTAGGTCAATCTACACTAGCGCCATCTATTAAGATTATATGTAAGCTTTAACAGAAAATATTTATTAATGCAATCTGAAAGGCTTGCGCAATTATCATACTGAAACACATATTGTCATAATTATCATTAATATTTATCATAATTATCATTTGATAATTATTATCGCAAATATCATACATACATATTGAATGTATGTAAACGCCTCAACTTCCATATTCTGTTTCCAAAAAAAACAATTTACATCTTCGTCTCTATTGAGATACAATTAATCCTCAAAAACGATTAACCCGCAAAGGGTCCAGTATTTGTCTACAAGTATTTTTATACATTAAAAAAAGTATTTTATGTATTTTTAACCGAAGCTTCTATTGGCATAGTAGGTCAAATTTACATACTATATATCACAAAAAATAAACCCCTATAAACTACTTTGTGCAAGGTAAATCGCTCTCTAACGCTTAGGGCATTTCAGTCTGTATTGGTTCCCACTGGTTTCCTCGATAACTTCAACGCTGACTATGCGTAAATCATTTTCACTTTATAGAGCGTTGTCTCTGCCAGTCAATTTATCAGTATGTATTATTTTGAATTCAAAGCGGACGCTTCTCCGTCTGTGCTCCAAATTATTTTATCACATTGAAGTGATTTAAAAAATATATTTTTGACTCTTTAACAATTATGAAAACGTCCGTTTTCCAGGAGTTTTATTACATTTTATGTGAATGAAATAAATCGCCTTGCTAAGACATTATTAGATGATATAACAAAATAATAATAATGCTTTAGGTAATTAAATTAACACATTATTAACAACAATTAAGGATTATTCATATGAATGAAAACGTCTGGGTCTAGGAGTTTTATTAAGTTTTTTTTTGGAATGACATGTATCGCCCTTCTAACGCATTATCAAATGTCTTTATAAAACTCTTAGAAGACAGAGGTTTTCATTAGTATAATTTTTCAATTTTGAGTTTTACATCATTGTTCAAGAAACAATAAATAACAATTAACAGGCATGAGAAATGTGTGAATTCGATTATGTGTAACATGTCATTTTCACAAGATAAAATTGAACTTTTAGAAATAATATACTTATTTGAACAAATTAATATATTTTAATTAGATGTAGTACTGATCGGGTAAATTCTTGAAATAACTACTTGTCTCGAAAGATATGTACGTAATAAGACAATAATACGTATTTACTGTTTCTTTCAGTGACGTAAAACTTCATATTACATTTTTTATACGAATGAAAACGTCTAATTTCTAGAAGTTGTATTATATTTTATGGAAATGACATACAAATGACAATTTCGCCTTGCTTAGGCATAATCACATGATAATGCATTGCAAGTCAAAATATGTCATTCCTTTAAATTATCATAATATAAAACTTCTATAAAACAGACGTTTTCGTACGTATTATGTATTTAAATGTAAATATTTTAAAGATACAAAAAAAATCGGCATATTTTAGAATAACATGGAATAAGAGAATCTTACAAATCCACGACGTGCTCGAGTCTCCGGAGGACTTAGGCCATTAATCTAATGAGCAAAAAGGAGACAAGAGAACACCGGAATAACAAAAGAACATCGCGGGAACAACAAAAGAGCATTTGAACGTCACGTGCAGCGCGGGCTCAGGGAAAATCGAATTCTCCGTATGCAGCAGGGCTCAAAATGCCTTGCGCGCATTCATCCATCCCTGTGTAAATATCTCCCGTGCAACTGTCTGCCTGTAGAGGACTTTCATCCTAATGACCACTCCAAATACTTGAAGTTTGCTCTGCGCTCATTCCTTCGCCGGTCTTCCTGTTTGCCATTCACTCAGTTTCAGTGGAGTTCGTGAGCTTTTTGACATTAATTAGCACGTAAACTGATTTGACACAACAAAAAAGATCGCTATTTAGTTATTCAAATAAATAAAAAGGAGCTAAAATTTTCAATTCCCTAGAGAATTTTCCAAATATAACATACCTAAATTCGTACATCTTATGACTATAATAAGGGCCCTAACTAATGAGGAAACTACTTCCACTTTTGTCTTTATTTCGACAGCTATCGGTTTCGCCAGGCTCGCTGGCATCTACAGACTGGTCGACTAGTTTGTCGATGCCAGCGAGCCTGGCTAACCGGTCGCTGTCAAAATAGAGACAAAAGTGGAAGTAGTTAAAAAACCACACTTTATTTTTAAATACAAATAAATATACATTAACCCAATCATGTTTCGGGACACAGAAGCCTATCATTAACTACAATGTGTCTCAAACTTCTGTGTCTCGAAACATGTTTATGTAAATGTGTAATTTTTAATTTTATTTGTTAAAAAAACATTCTTCTATATAGAAGAAAGTAAAACAAAAAAAATATTTTACATCAACATTTATTTTTTCAACTTGTTCCTCTGAAACTTTAATTAAATATTTTTTATGCATAAAATAATATATATTTAAATAATCGCCACGATCCTCCCACGTGCCTCCACAATCTTCTCATCTACCTAACCTCAAAGTGCATTAGTTCTAAGCTAACCACCGGAAATATTCAGATTTACATCGATGCAATATATTGCTTACTCAATTTAAATACCGATTCATTCTATGACTTTAGAAATTGATACCCACAAACATACGAGTACATAAAAATTCACGTTTGACATGTATTTTGCTTTAGTTAGTTATAATAGAAAGTTTCAAACCTGGGATTGGTTTGCAGCAATTTCCTCTATTCTTCTCTTCCATTCTTCCCTGTCTTGTGCGGCTCTTTTGAAATCTGCATATGATGAGCAGCGCACGTCCACCAACAGGTCCTCCAGGTACTTTCGGCGTGGGCGTCCCCTAGAGTTTGTCCCCTCATACCCTCCATTATGGCATACAAAAGACCTTCTTGACGTATTTCTGCTGACGTATTATCTGATTTATTGAAATGTTAATATTGAACTCTATTTACTATTTTCTATTTATGTTTGTATACAACAGGACGTTTGAACCCAATTACTGTATAAAATTCGTTTATAGCTTTTATTATATAGATTCTCGTGACATGTGATATGTAGTTAATCATCGCCATTTTAACGTGAATTCTACACCAGACCAAAGACAGCGTGATAATTACACTGTCATCGCCGGGAATCGAACCCGGGACCTTTGGTATGGTAGTCAAAGCTTTAACTACTCTAACGCGAAGTCGTTTGACTTGTTTTAAATTATTATGGCACACTAAAATAGTGAAATTTATTGTTTCTTGAACAATGATGCAAAACTCCATATAAAATAATTTATATGAATGAAAACGTCTGTTTTCTAGATGTTTTGTTATATAAGGTCCTTACATATGAAATTGGCGTTTTGCCGTACTGGCAACTTTGATCTCAAATATCTTCTCTATGGTTAGGAATTCCAAATTCAAATTTATACAGCTATTTACTCAAATATTTGTGTTTCGAAAATTATAATTCATTTGTTTTTTCCTCAATTGTTTTTTTTCTTTGCGTCACTCAGTTTACAAAATGGAAAACTTGAAATATCGCGTTATTTACGAGTACGAGTTCCACCGTGGCACCAGTGCTGCAGAAACGGCTCGAAGGATTAATGATGTGTATGGCGACGGTGCCGCAAAAGAAAACACAGTGCGTTTTTGGTTCCAACGTTTTCGTTCTGGAAATTTCGACCTGCAGAACAAGCCCCGTGGACGGCCGGAGACCAAAGTTGATAATGAAGAATTGAAGGCTATTGTGGAAGCGGATCCATCGCAAACCACGTCCGAGTTAGCTGCAGGCTGCGGTGTTAGTGATAAAACTGTTTTAATCCACTTGAAGCAAATTGGGAAGGTGAAAAAGCTTCAAAGGTGGGTACCTCACGAATTGAGTGAAGCAAATCAACAAACTGACACTCTATCATACACAGATTTTACACACATTCGTTGAAGAGATCTCATTTCAAATGCATTTATTCTACTTTCATCCTTATTTTGTCAGTTCAAGCTTCGCTATATATAATACATATTTTACGAAATGTATAATCTTATTGACATTTTATATATAATAAAAATATCTTAAATTGTAAATAAAACACTTCTTTTTTTTAACACTTGAGTATTATATTTTACACGACTAGTTTCGGAAGCTACAGATGCTTCCATCTACAGGTTTAAAGGTAAACTAAAGCATTAATATAACATATAAGAATTGTCTGTACTCAGTAATCAGTAGAGACAATTGTTATATGTTATATTAATGCTTTAGTTTATATTTAAACCTGTAGATGGAAGCATCTGTAGCTTCCGAAACTAGTCGTGTAAAATATAATACTCAAGTGGTGAAAAACAAGTGTTTTATTTCCAATTTAATCGTGTCCTACCACAAAGTGAATGCTGAAACAATAAAAACGTAAAAATATCTTTATGTATTGACGCAATCAATGTAAAATACAATCATGATTTTGAAGACTTAACTAAGTTTGAAAGTGTTCAAAGTTTCTTCCTTCACAATGCCCTTAATATTTATATTCATAATGTTGTAAGGTAAATAATCCTTCGAATGCTTAGCTCCCTTAAATGCTTTATTAATTTTAATTGCTAATTTAATTAACACCCATTATTATTCATATTTAAATTCTCACTATAATAACTTGCTTAAAAGGTCGTTTTAACGGCGGTGGTGATCCGGCGACCTTTCTCGCCCTCGGGGGTGGAAATTTAGGGGTTAAATGTAAAAGTCGTGTTAAAACGGCAAAGTCAAGGATCGTGGGAAGACCGGGGGTTGCAGGGCAAGGGTGCAATATAAATCATGGTGATTAGAGATCGTCTCTTGCCAAATAACCTTATCAACTATCAGCCCTTTTGAATTCTACAATCGTATTACCTATTAGATAACTATTTAAATCGAATTTGAATTCAGAATGAAAAATTGAGAATTGTTTAATGTTAGCGTTAAAAAACAATGCTTTTTGTTCTAAATCTTCTTTTTCTATATTGGTTTAAAGATATTTCTAAGAAATAAATCCTATAGACGACAACTGATATGATTGAGGATAAATCATATTTTTTGTTTTGTGCAACATTCTACTACCAACAGGGGATACCGCAAACAGGATTCTGGATGTCTTGTATGTCCCCTGCCCGCTAGACCGACGCTGTTATAAGGATTGCTGGACCTGGATGTATGTTAGTGGCAATAGATACGGAGTATTGGCGTGCTTTGGGAGAGGTCTACGTATACGTTCAGCAGTGGACGACAAACGTCTTATTGGATGATGTAAATCCATATTCTTCTCAAAGAGTCATTTTAATTATTCATAGGATTAAGTAATTCATTAAAATCTATTTTAAACGATTTGGGTAACATGTGTTTTAAGAAATACACCGAGAAAATGGCGTGATGATCATTTAGTTAGTTTTATAACACGCACAATCAATGATGCTAGTTTAGCAGAAAAGAAAAGAAAAAACATATCGAAAACTAACTTGATTTCAAACATTCGATGACGTCAGTATTGTAGGGTTTTTCCAATGATGCCAAGATATTGCGTATGATAACAAATATACTTTCTTTAAAATGTTCGTATACCAAGCAACCGAATACAAATTATTCTTCCTATCGGCATCATCAACGATAGATCTATTTGCATGGCGTTTTTTTATGTAGTACAGTCGAACGGACGCAGGTAACATTAACAATGAAGAAACTGATATATACGCATAAGAATATTTGATAAAAAAATATATATTTAATATCCCAAGTAAAAATAAAGTCAAAAAAGAAAAACGAGAAAGTCTATATCTAAAAAAGGATGCCCGGACACGTGGATGTATTGTAGAATATTGCAGAAAATGAAGAAAGAAATAGAAATTATTACTATTATAATATTATTTTCATAAACTTAAACCGATAACACTGCAAAATTCCATAATGACGATTTTTTATGAATTAAAACACTGTTTTTTTCACTGTAAAGTTTATATTTCTCGAAACCTTTCAAAGGTTTTACACCATCATCGAGAGAGAACTATGTAAACGTTTATATATTTCTCTTAATGTGTAAAATCTTGTAAATATGTCGAAAGAAAAAACATTTTTTTACTTAAAATAGGAAAAAATAAATTATCATGACCATGATGAACAGGAAAATTGAATATTTTGGACATTATATAAGTAATTTGAAATGTATAGAGTGTTGTAACTGTTTTTTTTTTTTTGTAAAATTCAAATAACGCAAAATATCGAGAAAAGAAAAAAATTGTAGCTAGAAGGTCTAACTCTACTAATCTCTTATTCTGTAAGGAACTAGAAGTCTAGAACGAAGAAGTTACAAATATCTAACATAATGTCGACGATGTTGACAATTAATTTTATGATTTGATCCTGAAATCGAATTGTTTCACCTTATTGGGTGGAGGCCATCGTCAAATTTTCGTATTTAAATTGCTTTCCTATAGAATGACCCGGAAAACTGCCAAAGATTGAAAGGGGAGCATTTAGAGTTAATAAATGCCCGCATTTATTTTTATCTGGGTCCTCTTTTGGTAATAATGACGAGCGTAGGGGTCAAAATCTAACACAGGAAACACCAATCTTTCAAGAAAAAATATTGTAAAACACGTACACCGAGTAAAAAGTATAAGATAAATTATTACGGCACAAAATAGAGACGCACCATTGATCTTAATCTTTTTACTAAAATGCTTTTTTTTTTTATTTAAATATCATTTGCCGAATAAAATGGTGGCTCAGCATCAAAATCTCTATTGTAAACAATGCGTGTAATTTTATTTTAATTGAAATGCTTGTAACATTTTTAATTTTTAAATATTATACGTATGTTAGTGAGTTCACTGGTGCGTACACACGCCTTTTATGATAATATTGTAGGGTTAAAGATAATAATCCTTAAATGATATGATGGGAAATGTTATACGTTATTAGAAAAGGATTGTAGAATCGATATACTGGGATAGTTAACCGTTTTTTTTTTTACTACTGCATGTATATTAACCCTTAACGTACCGTGTTTAAAACAAAACGCTCACTCCCATGCGGTCAATTCAGTTTACCGCTAACTTTATCTAAATATCAAGCATATGACTCGATGAATAAAAATTTAATTCATGTCATCTTGTAGGGAATTTCATTAGAAATAGATCGATATCTATAACATACATGGATTATTGGAAAAACATATCATTATTAATTTTTTTCTGGAACCATGCGATTTTTGATATGGAATGCGTCACAGCATACGAGCAACTGGCACCAAGTATAAACTTGTCTCGCTCCGTGGCGCCGCGCCGCGGCCGGCGGGGCGAGACTTTACGAGATTTTACGTATGATAAAGGCACCTAGGCAAAATGTAGAGTACGTTCAAGACAACGAGTACGTATTAATATTTGTCCCTTTTGGTAAAGTGTTAATATTTTCACAGTTCTGATATTATTAAGTTGCGTGCTGCGTTTCCGTCCGAGAAAAGGCCAAATATATAATTTATAATACGTTCAAAACAGCGAGTAAGTATTTGTCACTTTTGATAAAGTTGTAAATATTAGCAAAACAAATTCTACCTTAACACGAATGAAGGTGAGGGCAGTCTTAGAAAATATTTTTTTTTGGGATGAAGGAAGTAATTTTTTGCTTTTTTTTTATTACGAAATATTGAGAACACTTTAATGGAGGATTACAATTTTTTTAAATAATATTAGGGTCCATAGGTTTTAAGAAAATCAACTTTAAATTGGCAGTGGAAACTCAATTGACCACATGGCAACGCGACGGTTAACTGGTATATATTATGTGAATGCTGACAAGGGGTCTTGTATCTCTCTGCAGCTTCGAAGAGATGGGCATGTCATAACCCATTTCTTTAGATTACTCAGGGGATATTTCGAGAACTCGGCCGTGCTGGAGGGTGTTCGGCTTTTCGTCCCCGATAGATATCTCCGACAGCGACAGCATAAATCGCTTTACCTACCGGCCGCCAGAACCAACCTGCCTCTGGTGACAGCGGTGGGAAGAACAATCAATCTGCTGAACGCGATCTCCTCGAAGATCGACATCTTTCATATTAGTGAAAGTACGTTCAGAATGCAAATACTCTTGATTCTGGAGAGTATCCTGTCTTCCTAATGTTGGCCGTTTGGAGCGTGCATGTAGATACATTTTGCTAGCAACGATGTATGTGAACTTGATTGAACTTGTTCACCTTTATTAAATATCATTGCAATTATAGAATATATTTAAAAATAATAAATAGAATATGAAACTGTTTCAACAAATTGTGATTTGGATTACTTTATTTACTTCTTTTCAGTCGTATTCCTTATGATTGAGGGTCGTGTCCATCCTGTAAACTATTGAGCACGATACGCTATGCGTTCCTGTTACCAGGCTGCAGCTAATAAGAGACCAGTCAGATCCCTAATTTGATCGGACCAGCGGCTTCGTGGTCGTCCATTGTAGTCGCCTTCCCTCCACCTTGACTATGATGATGAGCTTCTCAAGGTTGTCTTGATCTCTCAGGGCTATGTGTACAAAATATTTCAACACTCTCTGAGGGCACATCCGCGAGAGTCTTGCCTTGATATTCAGCTGGTCAATGATTTACTGGTTTCTTCTTCGTGCCGTCCAGGGTATACGCAGCATTCATCGCCAGTACCACATCTCGAAAGCATCATTTAATACAATATTGAAAACGTCAGAGTGCGCTGCAAAAGTAGAGATTGATCTGCAGGCTCCGACACGATACGTCACAATGGTAAGTTGAATGACATAGTTTGCATCCTACCTCAAGACAAAGTTTGCATCCTGCCTCATGACAAAGTTTGCATCTTGCCTCATATAAAGCAATTGTAATGTCGTATTTTTTTGTTAATTGAAAAACATTGAAAAAAAAAACCTTAATTAACATATAATTATATAAACTATCTTCACGTTGCATATACTAATCGTTTAGTAACTCTCAACTATTTAATATAACTGCATTGTTTAAAAAATAAGCTATTCTTTCTAAAAATAAGCTAAAAAATATTTTTATATTATAATTTCCCCCTCTTCTTCTTCTTCTACTCGACGCCATATCTCGGTGTGAGATTTGGCCATCTCCACAACAGTCCTCCACAGGCTTCTGTCCCTGGTCATCCATCTCCATTCTTCAAGTCTTTTCAGTTTCATTATAAAAAAACAATTTATAAATTAATTATTTAAAATTACCACCCACAGATTTAATAACAAAAATTTATAAATTTATTTTTTCAGAAAATTTAAATTGACAAACGTTTGTTTCGCTTTCAGTGGCATTTTCCAAAAGCAAATTTCTGTAAAATTTCAAATAAACAGGGAACGTCATTAAATAGGAAATAATATAATATATCATACAAAATATCAAAAGTATTTTTCCACGTGGTTTTACGTAATTACCGACTATTTAAATTTGTATTCAAAAGCATACGATTCCGCTTTTCTTTTGTTTCCATTGGATACTGTTTTGCTCGTTGAACTTGGGCGGCTCTGTCCCGATAATTGGACACGAACGGTTATTAGGAGGGCTACGTGAGTGTCATGTTAATATATTACGGAATCTTCTCAGGGCCGGCAATATTGTGGGTTCAAATTTTCAAACAAAATAGAGTTCTAACTAACTAACCAAGTTCACATTTTACATTTTTTTTACAAGTTCTAATTAAGTTGACATTAAGACCGGAGGAACAGTAAACCTACGATTGTCAACAAATGACTCCACCCCAATCTTGCTCTACGGTGTCCCCCTTGTGACCACGACCAGCTTTTGCTACCTCGGTAGTATAATAGCAGGCTCGGGAGGTACGGAAGAAGATGCAGCCAGCAGACTCAACAAGGCAAGGGGAGCTTTCACGATGCTTCCCCTGTATGGCGTTCCAGTATCATTTCGAGAAAGCTAAAGCGGCAAAAGTAGGTCTCAAAATGAACATGTCCAAGACAGTAGACCTACGAGTGTCCACAAATGACTCCACCCCAATCTTGCTCCACGGTGTCCCCTTGTGACCACGACCAGCTTTTGCTACCTCGGTAGTATGATAGCAGGCTCAAGAGGTACGGAGGAAGATGTAGCCAGCAGACTCAACAAGTCAAGGGGAGCTTTCACTATGCTTCGCCCTGTATGGCGTTTAAATATCATTTTGAGAAAGCTCAAGCTCCAAATATTCAGCAGTAGCATTAAAAGCATACTGCTGTACCGGTGTGAGACTTGGAAATCTACCGCGGACGTTATTGGAAAACTCCAGGTGTTTATAAATAGGTGCCTTCGCTTAATATTCAAGATCTATTGGCCCCAAACAGTGTCAAATGCCGTTATCTGGACTATGGCGGGCGAAAAGCCAATTAGTGAGCAAATCGCTAGACGTAAATGGCAGTGGATCGGTCACACTCTGAGACAGAATCCAGCCTGCATCGCTCAGGGCGCACTAGACTGGTCCCCTATGGGGGGAAAGAGGAAGCGAGGCAGACCTAGAACCACCTGGAGAAGAGCCTTGCAGGACGAGGTTAAGGCAGCAGGCCTCACTTGGGATGATGTTAGGCATCAGGCATGCGATAGAGTCGGGTGAAGAAGGTTTTTTGAGGCCCTATGCACCACGGAGGTGTGACAGGACAAAAAGAAGAAGAAGAAAATGAAGTTTGGAGGAAAAGCGCATCGTGGGAGGACCGTGGTTTCGTTGGTTTGACGGTGTACTGAAGCCATGAGGAAGCTCGCCACTTACTCAATAGAGTTGTTTATATTGAGTAAAAAGGATTTAATTTTATTTTTGGATACTTTTTTTATGAATTCAAACAATGTTTTTTCGACAGGGTGCCAAATAGTTAATGGCCGGGTCTGCACTATCCTTGCACACAATTCCCTTATGCTGCTATTTTTAATCAGCCATTGTTCATAAATAATAATAATAACGAATTCAGATAATACGCGGCCAGCCAAAATCCTTTGCCGAATAATAATAAAGATAAAGGATATAAATAATTAGGACAGAAACGACACAACTTATTATTGCGCTGGTAAAGGTGTGCCGGGAATAACGAAGGACCCGAATTATAAGAATTTTACCGTATTTCAATAATATTCCAATGTACAAGACTTCCCAGTTCATTGTCTTCGGAAAGGGTATTAATACCCATTTAATAAAATTATAATAATAAATTGGATACTTTATAGAGCGCCATTTTTATGAATTAATCATCTTAAGGGCGCTGTAAAAAATACTTCGTTTTATGAACTAGTTAAAAATAAACATATTTAGAATGAGGGCTGCACCCAATGCAGTCGATCAATCCTTCTTATCAGGAAAGGATAATTTGAAAAGGTGCGTTTTGAGTCTCCATCTAAACTCTGACTGATTCTCAATGCACTTAAGATCTATTGGAAGATTGTTCCAGGCTGAAGGGCCGGCTACCGCGAAGCCTCGGTCGCCAAAGTTTGTGCTAGAACAGCGTTTTGGGCCAGTCAATCTACCGATCACATAATTCTGAGCTGATCGCAATGTAGACTGTCTGGCATTCAGGTTCTCGTTGATGCAAAGTTCAGATATATAAGCTGGTGCCATACCATGCAACGCCTTGAAGACCGTCTAGCAGAGCTCGTATTGCATCATTTCTGGACATTTCAACCAGTGGAGCTCCATAAGATGCTGTGTTATGCGACAACTCTTCGGCACACCTCTTATCAGTCTTGCTGCTGCATTGAATGCAGACTGGAGTCTATTAGTTTGCTGTTTGGGGATGTTGGCGTAGACTCCATTGCAGTCGTGGCCATTGCAGTCGTGACACGACGAAGGAATTAATTATGTTTTAAAACTGTCTTCCATTACTACTTAACTATTTCAAGGAATTACAGTATTTTATAAATGCAGAAAGAATGGTAAAAAAGTATATGTTAAACGATGTAAATGGAACTAGAAATAGAGAAAATATTGAATGTCAGCCACGTGAAGAGTCGTGCATGACACGATGTATGGATTTTGAGGATGCGATAACGTTATGCACACAATGTTAATTTTTAATCTTAACTATTGTATGTTGATTTTAGACAAAACTTGGCGTTAACACTGGATAATTCCATAATGGCGAATGTTTAATGAATTGTAACACATTTTTTGGACTTTTTAGTTTATTTTTCTAGACATGTTTGAACGAAATAAAGGTGTAAAGCCTTCAAATTATGCCGATAAAAATAATTTCAAATATGGGAAAAACGGTAATTAATATTGTTATTTTTGGCTCAATATGGATAATATAGAGTAAGCAAAACAAAAAGTCTCACTATATCTAGACAACCTGTTTACTGTTGGTGATATACTTGTGGAGCAACTAATGAATTTCAGATATTTTGGAGTAGAGATCTGCAGCCAAAATGACCTTTATACCAAGTACGAGAACAAGTCAGTAAAGGCTCTGCCGTGTCAGGGTGTCTGAAAATTGTAATCTAGAAGAACAAACACATGCGTATCGACAGCAAGGTCGCACCCATATATATGACATGCGTGCGACCTATCATGACGTAAGATGTAGAAACGCGGCCGATACTGTACGAACCAAGGGTCTACTAAGAATATCGGAGATGAAGGTCCTAAGATCAAATACTGGAAAAACTCTCCGAGATTGTGTCCGCAACGCAGACATAAAAAAAAACTTGCGAAACAGGATATCGTCCAGTGGAGTAGATCCAAAAGAAGATACTGGAGGGACCATGTAGCCCGAATGGATGGTGACAGACTAGCATATACAGCCGCTTATGAAATCCCCTCCGCACAGCCCCCACCTGGAAGACCGTCTTAGACAGTGGTTCTTAACCTTGTTGGAGGTGCTGAACCCCACCAGTTTCATATGCGCGTTTTCCGAACCCTTACTTGAAAAATGAAATATGATTTTTTCGAATTCAAAACATACGTATATATTTTTCCATAGGTGCACAAAATGAACAAAACCATTAAAAACAGAGAATAAAACCATTAAAACACATAAAAACAAAAACATTATAATGAATATTTACTGCAAATCAGTGTGACTTCTGCTGTTGCCTTTCAGAGACCAGTTCAGAAAAGCGGGGTTTACCTTAGAAAGTGCCACTCTCATATCATTTTCGCAACAAAGTCTGTTCCTTTTCTTCGTTTTTATGTCCAGCATCCTCGAAAAGGATTGCTGGCAAAGATGTGTTGTAACAAACGGTATGAAAATCTCCAGAGCTTTCTTAGCAATAACAGGGTACGTTATCATTTGTTGACACCATAACGTTGAGAGGGTTGTTGTTTTGAAGAATTGCTATTGAACCTGGCTCTGCTGAATATCAATGATTGTATCGAGGTATGCATCATTGACATCTGTTTTCTCAACACTATATATAACTGAATAAATGAATATATCGTCGGTTCAAATGTAAAACTCATTAAGTGACATTTTGGTATAAAAATATTTTTTTGCATTTTCTGTATCAAACTTGTGAATTCTACGTGAGGAAATAATCACCAAGTGTATTTATTAAAGAATAACTATTGTTCTTTAATAAATACACTTCGTGATTATTTTCTGACGTAGAATTCACAAATCTGATACAGAAAATGCAAAAATATAATTTTTGACCAAAATGTCACTTAATGAGTTTTACATTTGAACTGACGATATCGTACGTCGTATCATATATGGATGAAGTCGAAATATAAGGATGAAGCATGCTCATCATAAGAAGTGGAAAGCTACTGGCTCTCGTGGTGAGTATGAACAATTCAGTCACTACCGCTCGATGGTGGTTCGCAGTGTCCGATTGGCCTTTCGAACATATGTGGGCACCATTGAGGGTAATCTCATGGACGATCCCAAATCTTTTTGGAACTACGTCAAAAGCTTACGCAAAGATGGTGGCATGATAAACACCATGATGCATGGGGATAGAGAGGTTCGAGGTGCCGATATAGCGAATGCATTCGCTAAGCACTTCCTATCTGTCTATAGCAATATTCCCCCGCGGCTAAATCATAACGATGTGACCAATTCGAGTGCCGATACTACTCATAGCTTCAATGGTGTCAGTCAAATTGACATCTCAGACATAAAAATTTCAATTCAAGCCATGAAAAATTCGCATTCAATTGGCCCTGATTTTCTTCCTATCTTCTTTTTAAAAGGATGCTCTGAATTTTTGGTACCTCCTCTCCACTTCATTTTCAACCTCTCAGTAAATACTGATACCTTTCCCGATTTGTGGAAAATCTCCAAGATCAGTCCCATCTTCAAGAGCGGCCCGAGAGAATCAGTTGAAAACTACAGACCTGTAGCAATACTGTCTGCTCCGGCCAAACTCTTCGAATCTATTATTTATAAAATGATTCTCCCTAGAGTTGAACCCTTCATAATTCCAGAACAACACGGATTCAGGAAGGGGCGCTCTACTGAAACCAATCTTATGATTTTCACAGAATATGTGACAAGGGCTTTGGACAATGGTCACCAGGTTGACTGCTCTTATAATGACTTTTCTAAAGCCTTTGATACCGTCAACCATGATGTACTTCTGCGAAAGCTGTCGGAAATTGGTTTCTCTTCTAAGTTGGTTTTATTTTTTATTAGCTACCTGAGGGAAAGGAAACAGTTTGCCTCATACGGTATATTTCAATCTGCACTTTTTCCCGTATATTCCGGAGTGCCACAGGGCTCAAACCTTGGTCCACTCCTCTTCACCATCTTCATTAATGATGTCGCGAGGGTTATACAATTTTCGCGATTTCTTTTATTTGCAGATGATCTTAAATTATTCCTTGAGATAAAAAGCCCCGAAGATTGCCTCCATCTCCAGTCAGATATAAATAATATCGTCCGCTGGAGTAAAACCAATCAAATTTATTTCAATATCTCTAAATGCGTAATTTTATCTTTTACGAGAGCATTGCGTACTGTTTATTACAGATACACAATGGATAACCAGCAACTTAAGCGTGTTTCAACGATAAAGGATCTTGGTATCGTTTATGAAAGTAGGCTGACTTTCCATGCTCACATCGAGAGAATATGTGGAGTTGCACTGAAAATGTTGGGATTTATTCTCCGAACTGGTAGAGTTTTCAAGAATCCCTATGTTTTGCGAATTTTGTACAACTCATTGGTCCGGAGCCGGCTCGAGTGTGGCTCGGTGATATGGAGTCCCCACGAGGCGAGATACTCGCTCATGTTAGAGAGGGTTCAGAAAAGATTTCTGAGATATCTCTACATGAGGGAGTTTGGTAGCTATCCGTGGCTTTATCCCACTGCATTCCTCTTGGGCATGCTGGGGACCAATAGTTTACAGATAAGAAGGGATGGGTGCACACTTACCCATTTCTTCAGACTTATCAGGGGATTCTTTGAGAACTCCGTCATCTTGGAGGCTATCCATCTTTATGTTCCGGATGGCTATCTTCGACAGCGTCAGCACAGACTGTTTTATCTCCCAGCATGCAGAACCAACCTGCCTCTGGTGATGCCGGTGGGGAGAGCAATCAAACTGCTGAACATGATCGCTTCGGAGATCGATGTCTTTCATATTCGTGAAAGTACATTCAGAAGACAAATACTCTTGACTTTGGAGAGTATTTTGTATTCCTAATGTCGAACCATCTCTCATGCGTTCCTGGTATTATATATTCCTTATGTTTTACCTGTTCTCAATAGATGCCTTAAACTATAAAAAATGTTTGTAATGTCTTTTGAGAAAATAAACTGATTTGATTTGATTTGATTTGATTTGATCATTTTTCAAAATCGGGTGTGTGTTTTGATCTCCGCCGAACCCGGGAGACTGACTCACCGAACCCCTGGTCTAAGAGATGGAGGGACAGCTGGACCTCATCATCCCAAGAGACATGATTTCTGTGTCACAGATCGTCAGAACCAATAAGATAAAAAGTAGAAGATGATCGTTATTGTGTGTTGAATATTTCGTAAAGCAAATTGTTTTTTCTTATAATAAAATAACCCATCCAATAAAATGAATATAAAAATTCAATTTATTTCGTAACAAATGGTGTTTGGGAAAAATGTATATCCGAGTTTGAAACCTTTTGAATATTTTCTTATCGCGACAATAATTAATTGGCTTTCACAATAAACGGACCAAGACGGAGAGCCCTCATATTTTACTGTCCAATTTTATAATTTCAGGGTTCATGCGGTCAATTACTCTATTTTATACAATGCTCTCGTTAGAAACGGGTTATGCCTGTGATTTCTTGTACCTGACACGCACTTTGCAAAATTAAATCCGATAGGTTTTGAGTATCACACAATATATTTTAATTATGAATATAGGAAGCGATTTAATTAACAAGGGATTTGGGTCCCAATTCATCGAAGGGATTTCTTTATCACCCATTCGGTCCATATTTAAAAAAAAATTAAATTACCTAATTAAAAATATAAAAATAAAATGTTTATTTTTTTAAATAGGTACTTAGTATACAACACTCACTTTATTAAAAATCAAAAATTAAATACCAAACATGGTCCCTAAGATGTATATGTGCTAGAACGATGTACGACAGAATCTTAAATGCTGATAGTAGGAAGGAATGTAGCGCGAAAGAAGGTATTATGAATAAAATTATGAAAGGATCGCTGCGTTGGTTCGGACATATGGATCGCATGGGTGAAGAAAGAATGGTTAAAAAAGTAAACGTTAACGATGTAAATGGAGTACGGAGACGAGGTAGACCGAGGAAAACACGGCAGGACCAAATTAATAAAAGTTTAAAGGTTGGTCATGTCAGAAGCCGGAAGAATCGACGTGCGTTTATGACTCCGCTGTATGAATGTGGAAGAAGCTAGAGAGGTATGTCAGGATAGAGTAGTGTGGCGGTCCATTCTCTCTGCCTACCCCTGCGGAAAAACGGCGTGATGGTTTGTTTGTTTGTTCAGTCCGATCACAGTGGTTCAAAGACCGATCACAGTGGAAGATGAGGTGTAAGACTTTGCAGAAAACCAATCCCTAGGATTGAATCTGCGCAGAATATATACGAGTATATAGTAATTTTAGTACCTACCTGCTTGCTGGCATTGTCTGATTTGAACCATAGTGTAGACTAGACGGTGTTTGTTGTGATTGAGCAGAGTTTAACACCTTTTGTGATGTGGAATTTCAGCTGCCTTTCCATCTTCCAGGCATCATTCTTCCCTTTGGTTTCCCATGTAAGGCAATGTTTGGTAGTCTTTGGATGTCTATTAATATCACGTGGTCTCTGCAATACCTTATTCATTGTCTCCCCATTTGACAACATTGTGAATTTAACATATTTCGCTGATCGTTGTGTTTCTTATACTGTCATGTAGAGTCTGGTCTATTATTTTTCTTAGGGTTTTCATCTCTGTGATTCTGAGAAGTGATTTTGTTTGAAAATGAGAATGCGTGATTTAGGACAAAATTTCAAAGAAAATGCCTAAATAACAAAACTACAATTATTACGTACAATGAACTTTTTTCAAGAAAATTTAAAAACCAATTTTTAATAAACAATGTTGTATAAGAAATTGTATAACATAATTTTTGTTTTATATTCGCAAATAAATATATTTTATTACTGTACGTCCCTTCCATTATCTTGTACGATATTTCGCAACTCGTACAAGCCACCTTATATTTTTTATGTTCCAAAAGTCCCACAGTAACTGAGGGTGTATATGTAGTTTTACACCTATGTAGATATTATTTCGGCCTTTCTCTCGTATTTTTTTTCTTTCTTCTGGGACCCTTGCATCATTTGTCATGTGTCAGCCTTTTTGACGTATAAATAAATAGGAATTATCATAAGGTTTCTGTGATTCTCCCTCCCTTTTCTTTTTCCACGTCTAATGACGCGGTCTTTGATAAAAACTGACATTAATATTTGTTACTTTCTGGATAGTACCGAAAACAAAACAATGATTACTTAATTAACTGACAAACATTATTACATCTAATGAACTGAACTTGTATCGGTTCAAGGTTTGTTTCATTCGCATTGAATTATTACAATATAATATTTAATCAATCACATAAAAACAGCTTTTCTTCTTTATATCTGTTACTTGTACAAATTATCTTCTTCTCTTTATACAAATTAAACGTAATAAAAATAACATGTGCCTACCTCTAGATAAATGATAAAATTAAAAAATATTATTATTATTATTTGTTTTTTAAAAAAAGACTAACATCAACGATTTATATCAATGATATTAAAAAATTTAATTACAATCTTCAATGTGAGCAGAAAATAGCTCATTATTATGAAGAAGGAATCTGGTCGTGTCCAGGCTTGAACCCAAGTCCCCTGGATCAGGAGCCAAGCGTTCTATCCCCTAGACCACCACCCGATTTTGCATTGATAGGAAATTTCTTCTATGTTTCTATATTCATATCGAGCCTTAGCCTCCAGAATTCTTCGACTCCAACTCCCCCTGTCCCCCGCTTCAACCCTCCAATCTGACACTCCCAAAAATGTTCACCCCATCTCTCCCAACTTCATCCTCCTATCGCAACTTTAATAGGACATTAACAAATGATATTGATTACAAAATTAAACAGCAAATAGCATATTGAAAACTGATCGATTTTTAATTTTGTTAATTATGTACAATAAAAGTAGTTATTTAGAAATGTTATGGAATCGTAAGTGTGTTAATGAAATTAAATATTATTGTAAATATTAATGAAAATGATGTTTTTTTATAAGTTTTATTAAAATGGCTTGTCAATCTGACAATTGATTATGGCTTTACAAGAAAAAACCTGCATTTCCCATAAAATAAAATAAACTTCTAGAAAACAGACATTTTCATAAATATAAAGATAAGAAAATAAAATAAAAATTGCTTTCCACACGATAAATAAACTAGCGATTATGTTTTTAAAAAAAATTGCTACAAACCAGGATTGAAACTCAATAAAATATACTTTATTCGAGTGTTTTATTAAAATATTATTTTTTTGGTTGTAAACAAAATATTTGAAAATATTATTCAACTTCTATGAAATATAATTTGTTCCTTAATTTTAAAATACCCGCTTTTAACGAACTTCGAAATATCCCTTATTAATTGAGCACCAAATCATTTATACTATTATATAATCTTATAATCATGTTAAGAGAAATGTATGAAAATATGCATTTCAGTTTATATAACTGAAAAAATATAAATGATAATCAAAATTTGAAAATGAAACACGAAAATATTCTTGGCCCATTCATGGGAAATTTTATTCATTTTACGTGTTATTTTTCATCACAAATAATAAAGAAAATTTCAAAATTCAATCGCCCACTGGCACTAAAAGTACAGAAGCCACCCTTAACCTTAAAATGTTTCTTTATTCCCTTTTGTATTGTTGAACAGTCTTGGCTATAAAATTGGACCCTTTTCCACTTTTTGTATAATACCGAGTCTCGCAGAATCAATTACAGGGATCATCGATTCTCCTCGCCAGCTGGTGCTCACCTAAATAAAGATTTGGAAAGAAATAGGTTTTTTACCCCTTTGTTGCAGTGGAGTACTGAACCATACGTGGAAACATGTATACATGACACACAAAAGCATTTCAAATCTCCTACTTCTTCTTCTTATCAGCCGGCTCAATGTTGAGTTAACAATTTCCAATAACCCTCACCACCCTTACGCATAAGGAAATGGAGTGATCGCCATCACGACACGAAGCGTTGCGACACGCAGTTAAAAACTGACATTCTAACCAAACAAATTGTACGCTTCTGTTCTCTTTGTGACGTAACACGGCTTACCACAGCACGTTAATATGTGTCTCCATATTTAGTTTTACTGGAGAAAGCAAGAGTGACCGAAACAGTCCTAAAGCCACACGGATAAAATTCTGGCAAAAGTAAATCATATTCGCAATATGCAATTTAAGTCATCATCATTATGGAAAAACAAGTATATGAGAACTGACAGTAAGGTCAGAATATATAAAACCTGCGTAAGGCCTATACTGACATATAGCATTGAGACCAGAGCGGATACCACAAGAACAAAGGCTAAAGTACGGGTTGCAGAGATGAGGACGCTGATAATGATAGCATGAAGGACTATTCGAGATAGGGTGAGGAACACGGCCATCCGCGAGATCTGCAAGGTGGAGGATGTCGTGAGATGGGGCAGACAACGCAGAAGATACTGGAATGCGCACGTGCAGAGGATGGATCCCACCAGAATCCCACACGCTGTGGCGCATCAGATTCCTGCCGGCTGCCGTCCCCCCGGAAGACCGCCAAAGAGATGGAGAGATAGCTGGGAGTCGACCTCCCAAGAGAGACCAGCCTGATTTCAGACACAGACCAAAGGTCTATAAGGAGAAGAAGATCATTATCAGTTTTCCCTCGTGCCCGAGGAAGACTGTCCTTCACGGCTGTGTGTCCGCATGTGACTGAAGACCCTGATCCTGGACCCGCATATTCTGGGGCATCTGGGGCAGGGAAAGACGCTTGTAGTCGAGCTACCACAATCTCTCCTTTCTCCTCCTTCTCCTCTCTGCGACGTCGTCTCTGCACTATGTTTCAAAGTCCTGCGTGCCTTTTATGTACTGTTGTTCTCCACCTAGGTCTGACTTTTGTAGTCTTTAATTAAAGTGACACCAAATAAGTCTGAGAAATAAAAGTCTTATATTTTCTTCTTTTCAGCCATCTGTCGTCCACTGCTGAGCGTAGGCCCTTCTAAAAGCACGTCACAGCCCCCTATCCATTGCCATTATCATCCATCAATGTTCAGTGATCCAATCGTTGGTCCAACGGGCCTGGGGGTCGTCCAACTCTACAGAATTCTGCGTGCAATCTCCACTCCAAAATCCGTCTTCCCATCGATTTCCGGTGACGGCAGTGTGATTCTCACACTTTCTTTGGTCTTTTGTAGTATTTGCGTGATTATAAAATGGAGATAGATAAGCTACATACCTACCCATTACGATTTGGCTTGCGCTGTATTGGTGTAATAATAATAAAAATAATGAATTGGATTATTTATAGAGCGCCATTTTTATTAGTTCCTCATCTCAAAGGCGCTGTAGAAAATCTTCCGTTTATGAACTAGTTAAAAAAATAAACATATTTAGTTTGAGGGCTGCACCCAACGCAGTCGATCAACCCTTCTTATCAGGAAAAGATAATTTGAAAGAGTGCGTTTTGAGTCTCGATCTAAACTCTGACTGATTCTCAATGCACTCAAGGTCGGCTGGTAGATTGTACCAGGCTGAAGGGCCAGCTACCGCGAAGGCTCGGTCGCCAAAGTTTGTGCTAGGACAGCGTTTTGGCACAGCCAATCAACCGATCGCAGAAGTTTTAGCTGATCACAAAATAGACATTGCATTATTTTTCTTCTTTTAAATATATATATATAGGTAGTATAAACTTCCTATGTTACCTTCCCTAGTCCACATATTAAATAAATTTCCTTATTTCCCCCATCATGCATTCTGTCTCCTCCCTCCCTACCTTGCCTCCTGCTGTGCATTATTTATTTTTTATTCTTTCTCTAACATATGTTATTTATGTATCAATTGTGTACTTTATTTTGCTGTTGTATTGCTATATGTGTACGGCGGGACATCGAGGGACAGTAGCGTAGCTTAAATGTGGTCTGGGTCCCCCATGGTTGCAAATATACATAATTTTTTTTTTTAACGTAAGTCCCGCATGGACGGGGAACGGGCCTAAGGAGTGCACGAGTGAAGCTGACGAAAGGCGCCGCTGTGCCTATAACAGCTTCGGGTAAGCGGAAGGAGCCCTCAATAGCTCGGCCATTATTATGATCACAATGGAGACTGTCTGGGATTCAGGTTCTTGTTGATGCAGAGTTCAGATATATAAGCTGGTGTCATACCATGTAACACCTTAAAGACCGTTCAGCAGAGCTTGTATTGTATCCTTTCTGGAAATTAATAAAAATTATAATTATAATATCATTGATGAGCCGCCATTGGCCCATTGTCGGTACGTATTAAGCATCATTCGATTCAAGTGATCAATAACACTCGCCTGATGAGCCGAGGACCGAGGTAATCAATTAGTTTTACGATTTTGATCCTTCTGGACATATCAGGTTCGCAATCAGAGATGATTATGTCAGATTTAGATCTTATTGTGTTCAGGAGAGGATTGTCAATAAATAATTACACCAAAGCAAAGCGAAAAAAGGTTTCTTAACTGTTGATCAGTAAGTGCTGATTCTTGGAAACAAACCTTTATTTCGATACACACGGATTAACAACGTCCACAGACTGTTAAAATAAAAAAACACGTATTTTCTTGTAACGTAGATTAAAACATTTAATGTTTATGAATTTAATGACTGATCATCAGCAAGTAATTAACATAACATCATTTTGAAGGGAAAAATAGAGGGCCACAGGGAAGCAGGGAGTAGGCGGATCTCTTGGCTGCGCAATGTGAAGGAATGGACGGAAATCGGAACTGTGGAGGAGCTATTCCGGACAGCGCAGGATAGGGAAGAGTTTACCAGAGTGATCGCTAACGTCGGGGGGACCTGACAGGGCACTTTAAGAAGAAAAAGATCATCAACAATTGGTGAGAGATTAAAATATATTTCTCTTTCTTTTTCAAGTATCCTGTCGGGTCCCCCCAACGTTGACGATCACCTCGGCGAACCTGTCTCTATCCTGCGCCACTCGTAACAGCTCCTCTACACTTCGCATGCCGGTCCACTCACTCACGTTTTGCAGGCAGGACATGTCTCCTATCGGGCCCTCGGCTTCCCTCAATTTTCCCCTCCAATATCAGTTGGAAAAGGTGGTACTTTTTCCCACGCAGTATGTGACCCAGATGTGAAATCTTCCGAAACATGATAGTTGATAACAGTTCGCTGTCAATTTTAGCTCGTCTCAGGACTTCGGTATTGGTAACCATGTCTGTCCAGGGAATTCTGAGCATTCGGCGATAGAGCAACATTTCAAATGCTTCCAGTCTGTTCATTGAGTTGTTTTAAAATAATTAAACACCTTTTCATTTAGTTGAGTTAGTAGCGCCAACCGGTTTCAATCTATAGCAAGGTTCCTCAGGGCTATACTCAAACTGATTAGTTAGTGGAGTGAAACCGGTTGTCGCTACCAACTCAATTAAGTGGTTTATACTAAGTGAAAATGTGTTCAATTTTAACTGTCAAATTTATAACACTAATTGATAACACTCAATAAATAAATAATAAAAATTGTGATACCATAAAAGTGTTGTAATTTTTTTACAGTTAATAATATTGAAATATCATATTGTTTTGGCCAAAACAATGGACTATTTGTTTTATTTTATTTAATAAATTGTCAAACCACTATGGTTTTGAATCAAATGAAAAAAAAAGGAAGATATCATGAATTTACACACAAAAATAAATAAGATGACCAGAATAGAATGATAGTATCTATATTTGTACAAATTAAACGCTATTAAATTAATACGTATTGTTTATTGAATATATTAAATAATAAACACGAATGATAATATTTGTCTTCTAGAAGTTTTATTATATTTTATGAGTATGTAATGTTTCGCCTTGCTTAAACATTATCAAGTGTTCTTTGATATTTCCCTTGTAAGATGAGATATGTTATTTGCATAATGTGCAATATATAATATTAATTTTTTTTTTTTTTTAATTCTTATTAATTATTTCATATCGTTGATTTTGAATGCTAGTCCTAATTTAATAGACGTACATTTAACACATCAAGACGAATAGAAAGGCCACTTGATATACGATAGTAGTACAAAAATGTTAAAACAATTTTGTGAAATGGCGTGATGATAAGTTAGTAAATGAACCCAAACGTAAATTTAAATAAGTATGCTGACTTTACAATGAATATGTACCTTCGATATCTTTTTGTTAAAAATATAAAGGATTTATTTTATAAGGATTATTTGTATCTCAATAGAGACGAAGATATAAATTGTTTTTTGGGAACAGAAGGTGGTGGCGGAGGCGCTTACAGGACTTATGACCTGTCATTGGTTGGGTTGAGCGATCGCTTTATGCTTAACAACATTCCCCATTCCGCCTTTTTTTATCTTAATAGATGACGCTAGTGTAGAGTGAACTTAAATATGTAAAGATAGGCGTGGAATCCTACCATAAATACAAGTTCCAAAAAATTATCAGACGTGGTGTTCATAAAAAAAAATGCGGAATGGGGAATGTTGTTAAACATAAAGCGATCGCTCAACCCAACCAATGACAGGTTATAAGTCCTGTAAGCGCCTCGGCCACCACATTCTGTTCCCAGAAAACAATTTACATCTTCGTCTCTATTGCGATACAATTAATCCTTATAAAATAAAAATAATTTATCCGCAATTGGTGAAATCCAGTATTTGTCTACAAAAATTTGTATACATTCAAAATGTTGTATCAAGGATTTAAATCAATGGAATGAGAATTTAATAAATTATCTACAAACATGAGTACAAAATAGCTCATTTTTATGAAGCAGGAATCTGGTCGTGTCCAAGCTTGAACCCAAGTCCTTTGAATCGGGAACCAGCCTATCTTAATTTTGTATTTTTTTCTTACACGTGTTATGTAATTCGAAATTCGAACTTTTTCTTAAAAATATTTTGTTGAACTCAAAGCAAACAGTTATAAATTATGTCGTGTGTAGTATTATTCAACGCATCTCCATTGGCAAGCTGCCTTCATATCGCAGCGGGCGCGGTGCCAGAGGAGCCAAGATTCATGAGGCTGTAGCACTATAAATAAGGGAGCTTCCCGACAGTACACAATCACTTATTACACCAATGACAGCTGCGTACATAATACATTACATTTTGTTCATATTTTATGGAAAGAAGGAACCTATATGGAGTAACTCCAAAGCAAAATGTACGAGTATATGCAATATAGTCATTGAGAACTTTCATAATAAGTCAGTTACTCCGGAAATTAATAATGGAACTGGCAAAAGAAAGTTGAAAGTATAATTAATGTACTAGAAATGAGATCTATTAGACTGATTTACTAAATTAACAAACTAACCATCACTCCATCTCTCCAAAAGGATATGCAGAAATAATGGACCGCCACACTGTTGCTTTCTGACTTGCTTCTTTGTTACTTGTAAATATTTGAATTATCAAATATAAATAAAATAATTTCTTAGTGCCAACATTGTTTCATTTTTTGAAAAATTATCAAAGTTTATTTTTGCTTATCAATATTTATATATACTACGTGGGGAAAAGTACCACCTTCTCCAACTGATATTGGAAAGGAAAATTGAGGGACGCCGAAGGTCCGGAAGAAGACAAATGTCTTGGCTGCGAATCGCGAGGGAGTTGACCGGCATCCGAAGTGTGGAGGAGCTGTTCCGAGCGGCGCAGGACAGGGACAGGTTCGCCAAGGTGATCGCCAACGTTTGGGGAACCCGAGCACTTGAAGAAGAAGAATTAATATTTAAACTAACATAACTAACTAATTAATTTATTACATATATTATATTATATAACACTTTGTATATAAACTATGGAATTGTAATTACATCAAATAGTTAATTTTTTATTGTTTTTAGAACAATGATGTAAAATTTCATATTAAATAATCAATACGAATGAAAATATCAGTTTTCTAGAAAATTTATTATATAATATTTTATGGGAATGACATGTTCCGCACTTAAAGGCATTAACAAATGACATTTGATAATTCCTTACAAGGGCAAAATATGTCATTCCCATAAAATATTATATAATAAATTTTCTAGAAAATTGACGTTTTCATTCGTTTCAATTATCAAATAATTTCACTCGTATCCAAGAAAACTCAGAAGAAAAGATCCCCTCAAAAATTAAAATTGCCAGCAAAAACAGTGTGAAAATCACACTGCCATCGCCGGGAATCAAACCCGGGACCTTCGGTGCGGCAGTCATAGAACTTTCCACCAGGACTCGAAGGTCTTCTATGAACACCGGTACGGCAGTCATAGAACTTTCCACCAGGACTCGAAGGTCTTCTATGAACACCAGATCTTGACTAAGTCAGATCTGCAGAGTGAAATTAAATACAAAATATTGATATATAACTAGTAATATCCTCGAGATAATTATCAGCAAATTAAATAAATATCATCATAGATAATCCATCATAGATATCATAGATAATTATCATCATTTAAAATTTTATTGTTCATCGTTTTATTATACATACGTCTAAGAGATCTCATCTTTGCCACATTTATTCTACTCTCACCTTCTTCTGCCAGTTTCATGTTTCACTTTCATACTTTTGCTTGGGGTTTTTGATACCATAGGTTGGTACTAAAACTCCATTGTGATCGGCCAGTTTTGCTTTAATTTATAAATGTCTGTTTCCAAAAACAGTTTTTGAAGCTCCATTCATTTTATTACCCGCACGTACCCTTCTTTCGATATTACTATCCGTTCGGCCGTCAGCTGTGAACATGCTACGTAAATAGACAAACTCAGAGATCTTCTCTAGGTTCTCCTGATTCACACTTATGTTACAACCTGTCACGTTCTCTTCCTTTTCAAAAACCGTCACCTTTAACTTTCCGACATTCATCATTAAATCGTTAGCCATGTATACCTCATACATTCTCGACACCAATATAAAATTACATATTTAATATACGTAATATTATAAAAATCTATGATATTAACAAAAAAAACTGTCTGAAAAATCACTGATATGTAGACAATTATTACGTTTTGATTTATGTTAAAAATAACGGTTTCAAAGATGACGTAATTCTAAATTAATTCAAAATTCAATTAACTAAGTAACTAACCACCACGCCGTCTCTCCGAAGGGGTAGGCAGAAATAATGGACTGCCACACTTTTCTTTTCGGACTTATTTCATACATCGTGTCGCGCGTCGATTTCTCTGACTCCTCACATTGCTACATTCAATATTTGATTTATTTGATAGTGACACCTATTTCTGGTTCCATTTACAAATATAATTTTTTTACCATTCTTTCGTCATTCATTCTTTCCATATGTCCAAACCATCTTAACGATCCTTTCATTATTTTGTTCATGACACCATCATTCGCTCCGCATTCACTTCTTATATTTTCATTCGACACTCTATCATACACAGAGTATCCACACATTCGTCTAAGAGATCTCATTTCTACTGCATTTATTTTACTTTCATCCTTCTTTTGCCAGTTCCATGCTTCGCTTCCATACATAAGGGTCGGTAGAAGAACACCATTGTGCACTGCCATTCTAGCTTTTTTGGATAGGTTTTTGTTTGCGATGACAACTTTAAGTGCACCATTCACTTATAATATCATATATTATTAAATATGTAATATTATATTGGTGTCGAGTTATTATATTAATATAAACATATTTAAAAAAATTATAAATATATTTTTTTAAAAAGTCTGAAAAACCACTAATATGTGGACCATTAAAACGTTTTGATATATCGCACGTTGAAAACAAAAGTGACACTATACAAAAATCTCAATTTTTCAGTACGGTCATTTAAAGTTTTGCCTGCTTATGAACCTAATTAAAATCAACTAGATTCTGATAGAATAATATCTAAACTAATATATAAAACAACAACATTAGATATATTTCTACTCACAGTCAAGTTATTGACCTCACAAAAACTTTAAATGACCGTACTGAAAAATTGAGATTTTTGTATAGTGTCACTTTTGTTTTCAACGTGCGATATGTTTAAAATAACGGTTTAAAAAAGGACGTAATTCCAAATGAATTCAAAATTTAAATTTTCGATTTTTTTATTAAATGTTCTTAAGGAGCGATTTTCCTCAAATATTTCTGGCAGAGATCTGTGTCACGCGCGGGCATATCAGTTTAGGTCCTCGCCATTAATATAGCAGACTACTCGAAAGTTATCTGAAGTTGTCCACTGGTGTAATTCCGTCCTCCGCAACTTGTTCTGCCCGTGTCGGTGTTTTGAACCACCCTGTATCTGGCAGAACACGCTTTATTCTGACCTCACCTAACCCAACCTGGTACCTACCTCTGAAAATTATTTTACATACAGGATGTTAAGCTTCTGTTCATCGATACTCAATCAAAATTCTAAGTGTGCTAACTTCTCTTCGCCAGTACACATATTAACTTATCATAAGATTTTAGTAATTTGCAAACAGGAGATAATTTTCACTATAAATTGTTTTAAACTTTAGAACCAAGCAAACCATTTTATTATCAATTAAAAACAACTTTATATTTATAAAAATGTGCATTTCATGGAAAAATAAAAGTGATAAAAGTAGCACAATTAATAATATGATAATTATACAATTGTTAAATAAAAGCATTCAATATTTGATTTATTTGACAGTGAAAGGATCATTAAGATGGTTTGGACATATGGAAATAATGAATGAAGAAATAATGGTAAACAAAATTATATGTTAATGATGTAAATGGAACCAGAAATAGAGGAAGAGCGAGGAAAACGTGACACAATCAAATAAATCAAATATTGAATGTCGGCCATGTGAGGAGTCAGAGAAATCGACGCGCGTGCATGACACGATGTATGAATGTTAAGGAATCGAGAGAAATATGTCAGGAAAGAAAAGTGTGGCAGTCCATTATTTCTGCCTAACCCTTCGGGGAGACGGCGTGAAGGTTAGTTAGTTAGTTAGTTGAATTTTGAATTAATTTAGAATTACGTCATCTTTGAAACCGCTATAAATTATTTATTAAAAAAAAAATCATTTTCTTCATTTCTTTTTACACCACTATATTTGTTTCATCTTCGATGGGAATGAAACCGGTTGGTTCATTAAAAAAAATATAATAGTGTAAAAAAGTACATGAATTTGTTTTAAATTATTTTTTAATAATACTACACCACAAAAAAACACTCAATATAAAAGTCTAATTTCGAAAACGTCTATTTTCTTGATGTTTTATTATATTTTATGGGAATGGCATGATTTTCCTTGCAAAGGCAAAATTAATGTTATTATTATAATCAAGGTCGGGTTGTAGTCTAGGGGATAGAAAGTTTGGCTCCTGATCAAGGGACTTGGGTTCGAGCCTGGACACGACTTCTTCAGATTCCTTCTTAATCTTCTGATCACATTGAAGATTATAGAATAAATTCTAATATCATTGATTTAAATCTTTGGTGTTAGACTTAAAAAACAAAAAATTATGCTTTAGCAAGGCTAAACTT
Source organism: Lepidostoma basale (assembly GCA_022606425.2). Lineage (NCBI taxonomy): Eukaryota > Metazoa > Arthropoda > Insecta > Trichoptera > Lepidostomatidae > Lepidostoma > Lepidostoma basale. Next base: position 182,929 of record JAHDVF020000772.1, read on the forward strand.
GTCAATGATATGGCGAAGTATGTCATTCACATTTAAAAACATATTTTTTATAGTTAATAGTTAATGAAATCTTCCATCTTCAGGTATAAAAACTAAATAAAGAAATACTTATATAAAAAATGCATGAAAAATTCGATACAATTGTATCTTCCGAAACATGTCGTGTTTTTTAAATATTTTGTTAATGTTATGTGGATTAAACAAAATTATTTTAAATTTCCCATGTAAATTTTATAATTAATTATACATATATTATATAATGAAGTTTTACTAAATGAAAAGCGCAAAAAACAATCCATTATTGTCTTTATTTCGACAGCGACCCAGTCTGTTGATACCAGTGAGATGGGAAAACCGGTTACTGTCAAAATGAAGGCTTTATATAATTAATGATTCATCAAAAATACGCTAAAAAATATTCGGAACAAATGCATGCAAGTCTAATTATTTTGAAAATCATAGATAATTTATCGGTCGTCACTAAAAAATATATTTAAAATTCATTTAATAGGTAGCTCTGTATATAATGTGAGTATCTGTGATAGGTCCAGGTAGCTCTATTTCCATGCCGGATCGCATGGTCCATTGTGAAACGGGTTCCGGTCGAGTAGTGCCGGGGCGAAACTTTCCCAATTACATATGTATTTATGCACAAGAAATTTCAATGAAGCAGCTCCATAAACCACTGCACTTCACTCAATACAGAAAACTGCTTTTAGATATTTTTTTCCATCTGAGAGGAAATTTTGAATAATCTCTTTAGCCTGGATGAGTAATTGTTTAATATGTTTTTTTTTTCAAAAGGTTTGTGCAAATACAATATTTTATTAAAAAAGAAAAATATTTTTAACTATTTAATTTACAAAACTATTTTAATAGTTTATTACATTTTTTTATTATACACTTTTTGAGAATGTCGATGTTTGCATCATCAGGTATTACAAACAACAACTAAATATGCAAATTGAAGGACTTACTATTAATAGGGCAAAAAACTCATTAGTCACAGTTTAAATTAAGTATGCGTGAAGTGTTTTACAAACAAACATAATAATAATAAAATAAAACGACGTTTTTTTAACTACTTCCACTTTTGTCTTTATTTCGACAGTGACCTTTTTCGCCAGGCTCGCTGCCATAGACAGACGGGTGACATCGACAGACCAGTCTGTTGATGCCAGCGAGCCTGGCGAAACCCGTCGCTGTCGAAATAAAGACAATAATGGAAGTAGTTAAAAAACATCGTTTTATTTAATTATTATTTAAAATGAACTTCCATCAAGAGATTTCAGTAAAATCGTTTAAATATAATAAATAAATGAAAATAGCTGTAACGATATTCCCAAAAAGAGTATAATGAAAAATGTGATTATAACAGTGTTGTAAATAAAACAGTTAATAATGTCAAACAATGAAATATTCCAAAAATATATATTTAAAAAAATTGTGTATAAAGTGTGTTATTGTGGTGCTTAAATTTATTTCAAATGAAGAGACTAAATAATTATTCCACTGATAATGTTACTATTGAGTAAAAATATTTCTAAAGTATAATTATAATAGTGTTATTATATTTCATTCCAAATCAAAAGTGGAAAAAACACCTTTGAGTTTGTTTTTCGTGATTTGTTTCAAAAGTTTAACACCTTCATTATCGAGAGAAAGATATAAACTACCGATTTTAATGTTTATATCGTTCTCTTGATGATAAGTTGTCTAGAAATTAAACTAATAAGTGAACAAAAAGAGCGATTGTATTCATGAACAAATTCGTTATTGTACTATTTTATAAAAAGAACCTCGTTTTAAATTTATTAAATGAGTCCGAAATGTCAGCAAATAAAAGTGTGGCAGACCATTATTTCTGCCTATCCCTTCGGAGAGACGGCGTGTTGGTAAGTTAATTAGTAAAATTCACATATTTATCATGATTATGCATCGCTTCTGTATTGGGGTAAAAAATGTTTAAATTTTTATGTGTTTATAGACCAGCAAAATATGATAGCATATTTTGCAGTAAGTATGTAAGCGAAGTTGTTTTTCTATCGTTTTGTTGAAAAATATGCGCATTCTCCAGTAAGCGGAGTGACACATTTTTTCTCCTATTTGGCGACTAGCTGCAGGCCTGGCACGAAATTAAAAATGGTCTCGGGTCTAATCAAAACTTCAGTTGTGGTTCATTCTACAACAAGGGAGTTGTCAGTTGTTCTTAAATCTTATTTACTTATTTGGGGTAACAAGCAGCGATTACAGTACATAAATAAAACATACTTAGGAAACTGAAAATAACTTTGTTTAATCCACTAAATATTGAAAAAATGTTAAAAAACAGCATAACATAATATTAAAAAACATTAATATTAAAAAAAACATTATTAGTACTCAGGACAATCAAGGATATTGAACAATGGACTGAAACTTTACAACGAACTACCAAAAGACACAAGGAGTCTCACTACAACTCAATATAAAATATATCTGAAACAATACATAATAAATATTAAGATCTAAATGGTATCCTTATAACCCAATTGGGTTTTTAAAAAATTAATTAAATTAAATAAATAACAAAAAACCCAGGTTAATTTTTAAATTTAAATTATTGTATCTTATTTTAAATGCGTTTTTATATTAGTCTAACTTTGTTTAGTTTTTATTATATTTTTACACCTGAAGATGGAGGTATCCTCCGAAACATGTCATGTTTACAAATTTTTTTTTTTTTTGGATTAAACAAAGTTTCCTAAGTAAATAACTATGGATTTTCACAGTGTTAATTAATGCCTTAGCGTTCAATAAGATGATAAATTAAAACACCTAGAAACAATAAAATAAGGCCAATCACATGCCACCACAAGCAATAATACCATAAATCATAAAAAGAGTGACTACATACTAGTGAATCGAAATTGAAGTAAAACTAGATTGAAACAAGCCAATTACAATAATTGATCAAAATGAAGTAATACTGTATTTAAGCAAAAGTAAAGTAATGTTTTAGAAAGTTAAATAAAACATACATGAATATACTTTCAAATACACATATATTCACCCCAATACATACACTTACATATACATACATACACATAGACACACATGTATACAATATTATATACACTTTATAAATAAAAAGTAAATTTCATTCGTGGCGAAAGATTGCTCTAACCAGTTTCTTGTTGTTATTGCTGTTTGTTTTTTTTTTCAGTTAGGAACCTTTGGTCTACATATAAAATATCCCTAATCAGTCGAGTAAATAGCGTAGTGATAAGTAAATAGTTTAGTTTGTTTTTTATAAATATTTTACATCTTAAAATATTTCAATTTCAAAAATTTTCAAGTTGAGTCACTTTACACGGAATGACTCCCCTAATTTCCAACAAAATGTAGATTTGTGGAACCACTTGCTCCAGTGTTCCAGTCCGGGAATAGCATGGGCTCATTATCAAGAATAATTGCTCGCAATAACTCGTATGAGACGCGCTATGCAATATACTCGTACACACGACGAGAAAGCTTTTGTTTTTAGGCGAAGTTGTTTTCAGGTTGAAAGATCCATCAAATTCATGAAAAATACTGAAATCGTTCGTACATACGAAAATCGTTATTAACATAAATATATTACCTTTTTTCTTAGAACAGTAGAACGTCTTTAATCCGGATTTATTGAGACCGGAGGTGTTCCGGTTACCGATTTTTCCTGATAATCAAACAGGCTCTAATTCTTTTAGCAAAATAAGGTGCAAATATTTTTTTTTCCTCAGCTCATTTATAGATTATGAAATTGCAATTTTTACTGCAAAATCAAGGATGTAAGTTCATAAAAAAGGTTTACATTACTGTACAGTACTGGAAAAATAATCAGAGACTTTTTTTCGCTTCATCATCTTCGGTTAATTGACGTCCTTATAAACGACGTCCTACTTGTATTTAGATATTGGATAAAGTTTTTATTATTTCAACGTTTTTAGTAATGGTTGGCTGGTGTCCTAGAACCGCGATCCAGGAAACCCAGGACGTTCCCAACTTTTAAGGAAGGACGATTTTAAAGAGAATGCAGGTACAACATGGATGCGTGTTACCCATGATCGATAAACGTGAACATCAAACATCATCATCAGCCGTCTGTCATCTACTGCTGAATGTAGGCCTCTCCCAAAGCACGCCACCGCCCCCTGTCTATTGCCGCTCCCATCCATCTATGTCCAGCAATCCTCTTCAGATCGTCGGTCCACCGGGCAGGGGGACGTTCAACTCTGCGGAATCCTGTACGCGGTCTATGATGATGATGATGGGGTATTTTATAAAATATATATTAAATAGTCCATTGTTTTACCCGAAACACTATGATACTTCAACATTATAACTGTTAAATTTAAAACACTGTTATAATATCACAATTTATTTTTATTCACTGAGAGTGTCGCGACTGCTGTTTCGCCAACCGATATGGGCATCATCAGATTTATTGTAAGAGTTTATTGTAACAACTGATGATGAAAACGTCGGTTGGTGAAACAGCTGTCGCCACACTTTCAGTGAATAAAAATAAATTGTGATATTATAACAGTGTTTTAAATTTAACAGTAAAAATATATAATATGGTATATTAAATTTTGGATGTATTTGATCATGCCACGTTTTCCTCAATCTACCTCTATTTCTGGTTCCATTAACATCGTTAACACGTACTTTTTTACCATTCTTTCTTCATTCATTCTTTCCATATGTCCAAACCATCATAATGATCATTTTATTATTTTGTTCATAACACCATCATTCGCACCGCATTCACTTCTTATACATTCATTCGACACTCTATCATACACAGAGTATCCACGAATTTGTCTAAGAGATCTCATTTCCTCCATACATAAGGGTCGGTAGAAGAACACCATTGTTCACTGTCATTCTAGCTTTTTTGGATAGGTTTTGGTTTGCGATGACAATTTTAAGTGCACCATTCACTTTGTTGCCTGCCCCAACCCTTCTTTCAATATCCCTCTCCACTCACCCATCTCTTGTAAACATACTATCTGAATACACGAGAAGAAAAATCAACGCGCGTGCATGACACGATTTATGAATGTAAAGGAAGAGAGAGAAATATGTTAGGAAAGAAAAATGTGGCAGTTCATTATTTCTGCCTACCCCTTCGGGGAGACGGCGTGATGGTTAGTTAGTTAGTTATATTGAATTTCAAAATGTCAACGCTTTAAAGTTTAAAAAATAATATTAATATTCCATTAAATTTGTGTGAAAACTATTTATAATAACAACAACAAACCATCACGCCGTTTCCCCGCAGGGGTAGGCAGAGAAAATGGACTATTTATGTTTTAATAATATATTCTGTGGATCAAATAAATGCATTCATATTAAAAACGTTACGAAAAAACATTCCATGTGACCGAACTCGAAAACATAACCTTTTTATACTATTATATATATTTTAATATATCGAACTTATGATGTGCGTTCTTTTCAGTTTAACCTCTTATTTTCTCACAAATACCAAGGACGTATTCAAAAGTGTTCTCACAGAGGTTCTGCGATCAGTTCGCAGCCATCATACTTATCTTGCCAGTTATTCGAAGGTTATATGTTTTTGGAAAAACGGTTTTCTCACCGCCAAGGCTCATTTTCTATTCGATGGTTAGAGATAGCATCTTCCACGCCTTTGTACACGTTCTGTCTGATGGGAACAGGGTTGGCGAATACGTTTATTTTAAACACATTTCCACTTAGGTCGTTACTCATAAAGTAATTTTATTCAGCTCAAGGTTAGGCAAAAATAAATATTTCTTTTGAATACTACAATAATTTTTTGTTTCTTGAACAATAATGTTAAACTCCGAATTAAATAATTCAAACGATTAAAAACGCCTGTTTTATAGTAAAATTATTACAACTTCCTTCTTCTTCCTCAGCCTATTCCCGTCCACTCCTGGACAGCGGCCTCCTCCATTCGCTTCCATGTCACTTTGTCTTGTGCAGACTGCATCCAGGTTATTTCGACGTGTCTGTTCAGATCATCCTTCCACCGTAGTTGCGGTCGCCCTGCACTTCTCTTTGTCGTCCACGGTCTCCAAGTCAGCAGTCTTCTTGTCAACTTTTGATCTGAGCTTCTGGCTACGTGACCTGCTCATTGCCTTTTTAGTTATTCTTCCTCCGTCCTCCAAATTCTAATATGTTTAAATTTACCCCCACCAGCATAACCTCACCCTCATTTTTTTT